>JAQFXM010008997.1:0-10063 GCA_034693345.1 Entomobrya multifasciata | reverse complement strand
CGCCGTCTGATTGAAAATAATTACACTGTCCTTCTTATCGAAAGTGGAGGCTATCCAGATCCAGATTTGGAAATTCCGGCTAAAACACCGAACTTTCTCACAAATATGAATTATCTTAAATTTTATATGAGTGAACCCCAAAGTAATGCGGGTTTAATGATGAATGGCGTAAGTTGCCAAACGTTTGATTAATTCTTGACGTAAATTTGAAATATGTTAATATAAATGGAATACAATCCTTACTTAGGTTTTTCACTATGTGGTTGGGAAAACGCTAGGCGGTGGAACAGGTGTAAATGGCATGATATATAATAGGGGGTGTCCTAATGACTTTGATAATTGGGCAAATGTCACTGGTGATCCAAGTTGGAGGTACGAAAATGTTCTTCAACATTTTAAGAATATTGAAGACTATAACGGACAATTTCCTTCAGAAGTTCAGCATGGGAAACATGGTCCAATAACAATTAGTCAGCCTAAATATGCGCCCGGTTTACACACGTGGCTGGAGGCTGGAAAACAGTTGGGATACAAAAACGCTGACCCAAATGGACCGCAAACTGTTGGTGAGTTTTTATTTAATTAGGTTTTTAAAACGTTAACTTTATAAACGTTTACGATCTTCACTAAAGTCTTAAGTTTTATGAAATACATTTTTAAATCCTTAATTTTTGCTGTGTCAGGTTTTGCTCCATTGGAATTCAGCCGTAAAAGAGGTAAGCGTGTAAGTGCTTATCAAGGTTACCTAAAACCACTGCTCGACGCTGGAAACGGAAATTTAAAATTAGTCACAAACGCAAAAGTTCATAAAATAGTTTTCGAACAAAACAAAGCTATTGGAGTGGAGTATAAAATTAATACAGACAAAAATGTGGCTCTCACTTCAAATGTAGCTTTTGTTCGCAACGAAGTAATTTTAAGTGCAGGAGTTATGTCATCTCCTGTTATTCTAATGAAATCTGGAATTGGGCCAAAAGGCGTACTAGAAACGTGCAAAATACCCGCCAAAAAGATTCTTCCAGTTGGCAAAAACCTCCATGATCATTTATTTCTGCAACTTAAATTTACAGCGGCCAAAAAGAGTACAGAAATGTTTGTACCTACAAGAGATCTAAATAATGGTACACTTCGAATTTTCGAGGAAACTGGTGATGGTCCTTACTCATGTTTTCACGGAATGCATGGCCAAGCTTTCTTAGTGTCAAAAATTGGAGCAAATGCCAATGTTCCTTATTCACTTTGGCCAGATATAAACCTTCATCTTTTGCAAACTCCTATGAATGCACTGGGATTTCAATTTGATGCAGAAAATACAAACGAATATGACACCTCGTTTTACATCGCACTGATGTTGACCAGACCAAAGAGTCGCGGTCGGCTAATGCTTAACCACAATAATTTCGATGATGATGACGACCCATTGATCGATTTTGGATTCTTAAGTCATCCGGATGACATATCGGCTATAATCGATGGTAAACCTTATACTTAATAAGTTTTTTGGTCGTTTTCAGTAATTTGTTCGAAGAAGTAAAATTTTATTGTTTAAATTTGTTTAGGTATAAAACAAGTTTTGCAAGTACTCGAAGACACAAAACCTTATCAACAGCAGCTAGTACGTTATCAAGAAAATCCAATTAAGTTTTGTAAGGACCTGGTGTTTCGTTCTGATGATTATTGGAGATGTTACATTAGGCACCTGGCCGTTTCTGGGGCCCACGCTGCTGGAACATGTAAAATGGGAAATGATCAAGATCCGGAGGCTGTAGTGAACTCAAAACTGCAAGTATTTGGAATTGAAAACTTAAGGGTTTCCGATACTTCGGTAATGCCAACAGTGACCAATACGAACACGCAGGCAGCAGCTTACTTAATTGGGGAGAAGACAGCAGTAGAAATAATACAATATTGGAACGCAAAAAGGCAACAGGCTTGATTGGAATACAATCGTAATTTATTTAAAGGTTTTTTTGTACTGAAAAGAGTCAGAATAATTTGATTGTTTTAGAATGCATCTTAGGCAGTCAAAATAAGTTATTTGAATTAAAAAATTTAATGTAACTTTAACCATATTAGTTTTAGAATTCCAAGTCTGGTTTAGAATTTCCCACAGTTTGTATTATAAAATCTCAATCTTTCCTACCTATCAAAATATGATGCAAAGCCAAGCCTCAGTGTCTCGGAATTAATACCTGTTGCTATAAAATACACCTAAAACTGTAAACAAACAATACAACTATTAGTATAACTTTTATTGAAAAGATGAAAATTGAAATAGTTCAAAGTTATTCTACTGCTTTCTTGGCATTACGATTTTCTCTTTAAAAGTTATATTGTAAATACTTGAGATAATACTTATTTTAGTCACATATTTGTTTGTTAGAAGGGCATAAATTAACATTACTCTGCCAACACGCAATCCTTGTCACAATTATGCATTTGTGAAATTTTGTATCGTGTGTAGGTTTAAATTCATGAAATATCTGAGCTGATACAAAGATACATAAATTTATAAAATTTTTGAAAAGTATTTATTTAAATATCCACTTTCATATTCATAGCCTTAAAGAACGAGCTGATGAACATAACAATGCATAGTTTTTTCTGTAAGCGACTTTGGATTAAATGTCTTATTAAAATTGAACAAATTGGTAAAAATAAAAACTAAAAAACTTGCATGTCTCGCTATACTTCAATTCGTGGACCAAGTACAGAGTTTAACAAAGTAATATAAAAACCAAATAGTTTTGAATTTTTAAGGAAAAATGGATTATAAATGTTTTATTATTTGTTTACGTTTTTATATGATTTATCATTCATACCAAATAGCGAATTTGCTCTTATTCGATGATTTGATTAAAGTACCACGTAGCTGATAATAGAATGAGATTAAAAATGCATGGTTTCGTTTTTATGTAGGTTGCTAGGGCCGCCAAAATAGTAGATACCCATAAAAATGCATAAAAAATGTTTTAAAAATACTGTGAAACAAATTCAATTGTCTTTCCACTGGAATAATCCATTAAATATGTAGACATGATATTGTGTAGAAGGAAATTGGAATAGGAGATAGTAACTGCTTGTATGAATGAGTATCTTTGCCCAAGGAGCAGAATAGTATTTGATGAAGTAAGAATGTCTGGAAATTTTTCATTGCATATAGTTCAACAAACAAAAGTTAAACAGATAAAGTTGGTCAAAATTGCCAATATTTTTATGTATTTAATTAGGTACACCTCCAGTTTTAATGGTATTTTACATGCAGTGTTACTCATGCTAAATTTCGTATGCATCATACATTGTGAGGATTAAGAAAGATAGGCATCTCATAGGGTCCTCATTGTATCCCAGTGAACACTTTACTGAACGACACGTAGAATTTTAATCTGTTTGTTGCCAATATATCTTTTTGCCAAAAAGATAGATTGTTTAAAATGTTAACAAAAGAAAATATTCATTTTTACTTAATGTACTGAACACCTGAGACGATAAGCATAGATAACCAAGTCGAAGGGTTTTTTCAAGTTGAGATTAACATGTCGGTATTGAATGAAAGCCGATTTAACAAAGACATTCGTACACATACATTTTTTTGCTTGGATATAGGAGGTAATGATAGGGGGTAGTAAAACTGTAAAAGTAAACTTCATGCATGGGGCAATGGATTAAGTTCACAGCGAGACATACTATGGCATTTTTATATTTTAAATTGAATGTTTTTCCAAAGACATACCATACAATTCATATTCTCTTCAGCATTAAGCCAGGTGCCATGGTTCTCTAGCCCAAATTAAATGTAGCTGCCTACATGGATAAACACTTCATGTGTTTGGATTGTGCTCGGATAAACAACCAGCCAGTAGTCTCCCTAAGAATACAAAAGAATAGGCCGCGAGACGTATAAATTTTCGGTTGTAAAAGTTAAGCTCACTGATTTCTTAAAAAGCCAATCCGTGTATGTTTTTGGAGACGACTGATTATAATTATGAAAAATGTTTCTTATTTTCTCCGTTGAAATTCTTCGAAGCATAAGTACTTATGAAAAAAGTTCATCATGTATGTTTAGTTTATGTATTCATCAGATATAAGTACATTACATGTCTGATGTCAGTATATGCGATGAATGTGAGACTCTACCCTTATAAAAAAATAATCAGATTCGACGCAAAAAAATTGTCTTCCTACAATTGCAAATTTAAATTTATTAAAATAGGAAGCATTAAAAACCCAATTACATTGCACAAATATTCTGCAAAAATTAAGGTTCTTTTTGTCCCTGGAAAACGTTGTGTATGAATAGTGAAAAAACAAGTGAAAACTTGGATATGTAACAACGTTTAAACTTACATTTCATCCTGCTAGATTGGGTACATGTCTACTTGTATTGAATGCTATCGAAAATCCAATAAAAACGAATCATTTCAGAGAAATGGCAACTTTGGTTTTAGAAACATGCTTGCAATCACGATAATACATTACAATTCTTAATTCATCCACTTAAAATCACTTGTCGCCACTACAATACATAGAAGACTTGCCCACATTACAATACGTTATATTTTATGTCGCAATATATTCATCAATTCATTTTCGTGCTTTCTTCATGTCTTGACACGACTAGGTTTATTCTTGGAATTGGCTTAGAGTCTGTGGTGCTTACGATATTGGATATTACAGACGATATATAAATTAAACGGGTTCTATTTGGTACAATATGTGATAAATATAACAGAAATCGCTGCAGTACCTTTAGGTATTATACTATTTATTTATCGTTAAAGTGTTATGGCATAAAACACTACAAGTAAGTTGTTTATTTTTTGTCCCTTTAGCTTGAATTTAATATGCGTAGCTTGAATTTAATTGAGTAACACATGTTCCGTAGTTTCATTTAAAATTTCACGTAAAAATTTGTTTAGGAATGAATTGACTGCGTGTTTTCCCATTTGTTTAAAAATGTATTTGTAGTGCATCATTCGAGATAGATTAGGAAATCATTATAACATCAAACTCATTTTTAAGGATTTAGATGCTCATGTAGTTTTACAACAGCACACAAATTGCATCAATAAACAATTTTCTGGTTTTGAAACCGAAATAGTCTCACAGTCTGGAAAGCTCTTGTTGCAAGCACTAACAGGTTTTAACGGTGATCCAATTTTGGTGTTGCTTGTTTAAACATGTACCAAGTGTTGGCGGACTTGAACAGGATACGGATGTTTCGATTGCAAAACTGCTATAACGTGTACATACCGTAAACTTGAAAATAATCCAAATGCAACCGGTTACAGTATTCCGTCCATGGAAATACTTTTGATGATGTTGGATTTATGCATTACTCAATTGAATATCTCGATGTAGGCGTCTGTTTATTTTTTTGTTTGTTTAACAATATTGTTTGACATGTAGAATACAGAGTATTTATGACGCTGTCAACAAATGCAATGCTAAGCTAATTGTTACGTTACCTGACATTTGATGCCAATGAATTACTTAATGTGAGAAGACTAATACGGGAACAGGTTTTAAATACAAAATTTCTGTGTGATATATACTGTGCGTGTAAGTGATAACGTCAGTTGTGAAGTAAATTGAATGCAAAACTATTCTAACAATTAGTACAATTCGTTATGCAATAAAATAGTCCAACCATGACACTCCAGTCCCAATATTAACTTGCAAAAATCATTTTACGATTTATTTGCGTTGGTTCTGATTGTGATAGATTTTAAATTTTGGATTTGTTAAATATGTATATAATTTATTGAAATATATTCAATCGAAATCGAAGTAAACATCAGTATATCTTTATCGAACGAGGCTTTAGAAAAATGTTGAAAAATCCAAACTGTACGCTCATTTAATAGACGTATAATAATTTCACTAATATTGCAACACGATAAAGTTTAAATACACATTTCCCATAATACGTAAATCAATTATGTAAATATAACAAGATAAAAACTGTTTTACAGCTTTTTATTTTTATATCTGTATGTACCATGTAGCTTGTCCCAATAATCGACGTTAAAACCAAAATTGAAGTGTGTAAACTCGTGATGTATATCATGAAACTTGGTATCCGACTGCCAGGGTTGCCACCAGAAAGTAGTAAAATTAATGCCCGAGTGTTCCAGGATACCGTGAATATACATGTAGATGAACACTACAAGCAAATTAGCCCAATAGACGGGCAACAGGAAGACGGGGCTGAATAGAATAAAATGTTCCGTAAATTGCTCGAAAGGATGGAAGGCTACCACAGCAAAGGACGTGGGCTGCTTGTACTTGTGATGAACTTTGTGAAAGCGCTTGTAAAGTGCAGGAATATGGTAGAGACGATGGTGCCAGTAGTACAGATAATCCATAAAGATAAATGTAACTGGAACTTGACAAACTAACCACAAATATCCGAATTCACTATGTTCAAAATAGATGAGACTCCCTGTGCCCCCATTTATTACGTATGTGGCAAGAGCAGCACAAAGGGCTGAACCCCACAAAGTATTAAAAGAACCAAGTGCTATTTCATGGATTTCTAGATGAGGAGGCAACCATTTGCTAGGCTGACATTTCCACTTATCTGCCGAGTGATGTTGGTCTTTGTAGTAATATACCTGTGCAAAAGCCCAGAAAAAGAAGAATTTTATTATATAAAATCGTATTTTTACATTTTTAATAAGTTAAAATAGAAAACTTACATGAAAAAATGCTCCCATTCCAAGGTAAATTGAAAACGTGAAAAGCAATGACCAAAATAGATTTTCCGGGTAACCTTTCATATTCGTTTGTAACCAGTGAAACATGTACTCATTTTGGAACAATGGAAATTCAAACAGTTTGAGGTATTGAACTACACAAGGAACGATTTAAAAAATTATTAGCTCATAAAAATAGTTTAGTTGTTACGTGATAAATATTTGTCATTGTGAATTTAACTTACCATTGCGAATTAGCCACAAAAAGTATAAAAGTACGGCAACATTGCTAGTTTTTTTGACAACTGTAAGAGTTTGTGATTTTAAACTAAACTGCTTCATTTTCGCTAACTTTGAGGTCAGCATTTTTTCTTCAAAATACAGCTCCGATACTTTCTAAAAAATGACTGCTACTGTGAGCGGGACCTCAACGTTGAACTGCTCCAGCAGAAGTGTGCATACAGAAAGGATTAATTGTTTACCTTTCGGTTTTGAGCTGCTCAACTGAATATTATTAGATATGTAACTTTGTATAGTTGCTACTCCTTTGTGAAAAAGGGATTAGGGTTTGTTAAGTAACAAACATTCATTTACGTTTAAATAACATTTACTCGTGAATTAACTTTTAAAGTACTTTTCATCTATTCTTTATTGGTGGATAACCGAATACATAAACATAAGGTCATAATAAAGTCAATTATTTTTCTTACTACTTGGCCACTAAAATTAAAAACCATGTCATGAAACAATTTTAACGGTACACTAGAGTTTTCTGTTACGTTTTTAGAAAATATTACAGTCTCCACATTTTTAAAGTTCGAGAAAAAGCGATAAAGAAACCATCGGAATGAACGACTTCTGTCATATTTTTCTTGTAAGAGCTCTAGTTTCTGCAAGGTGCAATTTTGATGATGCATTTCTTGTACTGCAGTTGTGCTTTAAAGTATCATGTATGAAATCGTTCTTCTAAAAATGAATGAATTATACATAGTAAATTTTACGTATTATGTATGAAATCCCTTCAAAATTTAAATGTCAAGCATATAAATGGCTAAAACCTGCAAATAAAAAATGTGCCATTTTGAATGAATCCGATTAACGTTTTCCTTGGCTCCTTTTTGTCACTAATAATAACTAGGCATATTTTGTACGGATATATTTTAAAGTCTAGGAATTTGAATGGTTAGCGTTTTCATTTTAAGCGCTCTTGGTGTTTGCTTTGTGAATTACTTGATTTACTGGTATCACAGGCTTTATCACACAAGCTGTATGCACAATCGATTCCACAAAAATCCATAAATTGTTCAAGCAGTCAACAGCTTTTGTTGTCACTGCGTTTCATCCCATTGAATTAAGTGGCATTCAAATTGTCTAAATAGCTCCAATATTTATTGTCCCCACTGACTGGTTTTATACACAAGCAATGTGTGCAGTTATTCATGGCATATTGGATTACTTGACCGTGATTTGGAATTGAAAATTGTGTCAACCTTTGCAGCCCTTTGGACGTGTCCACGTTGGACGTTTTGATGATGATCACTTTTAGCTTACAAAAACCAATTCTGATGTTTGGTTTAAAGTGACACTCATTACATGAAACTGTTAAAGCTAAAACTGGAACGTGACGTCAAATTAAACGATTGCGTATAGATGCACAATTATGCTTTGCATTTTGGAGCTACTTACGTGTTTCGTTTGCAGTGTTATGCTATTTTTCATTATAAACATTCGACCATAAACTTTTAGAAATATATTGGATTGGGCAATGAATTAAGTTTAAAATTTTCGTTTCCAGTAAATTATCAGAGTCTAATCTGCTACTTGTGTTAACTCATACATAGACAGAGACAACAGAGACACCGACACAGAGACAACTCATAGAAAAGGTCGACTTTTACAAACCTGTTTTGTCTTTGAGAATTGGCAATGTAAGAAGAAGGCAATTACGCAACAGATATTAACTATAACTGCTCAAATCATCCTAAAACAGGCAGTTTTGCCTCTAGATGTTTAGACTTTGTTGCAATAAATTGCGTAAATTTCAATATTATTTGTTAACTTGAAAAATAAATAAATAAATCAAATATGCTTACAATAATTCCACTACGTTTGTGAAATATGTGTCTGTAATGTTTGCTAAGAATTTTTTATATCAATGATGTTCTGATAAAATGTAATACAATTTTATCAGACTGTTAATAAAATCCAAATAAAGTTGATCTCAAGCTGTAATAAAGCTCAAATTTGTAACACAACAAATAATATTAAATTTTAGCGACTTTCCACAACATTAATATTGTGTAATACACAAGGCAAGTTGTCTATATTCATTCAACTGGATGTTTAATAGTGGCCCAAAAATTCAACCATATCACAGCCACTTACCCACTGTTTGTTTTGAATGAGCTTAAAACTAACGGTTAGTGTCAATTTGCTTTAGGAGAAATATCCAAATCATAAGTTTTCATATTTCAGTTTAAAGTAAAATCGACTCAATTTATCCCGTAAAATTTTCCAAAAATGCTAATACAATTTTATTTTTTAGCCAGAAACTTGTTGACTTTGTCTGAAAAAACAAGAATTGCAAAGATGCAAAAATTGTTTTCTGATTCGTAGGTACGAACACTTTTTTCCCAGTTTTATTTGCTTATTTGCTGTTTTTGATGACTTTAAAGCGGAAAGTCTTGTTGTGGAAAAGTTAAATATTCAAATTTAAATATTCGAGTTTTGTTGTCAAGCGAAATGACACAATGTATTTTACTGTTACCGTTTCAGAGGAAACTAACTTATTAATTTAAAACGTTACGAATCAGTTACAATTTTCTACAAATAAAATCAAACTTTCTTCAATTTACAGATTGATCAGTTTGACTAACAGGTTCACCCAATATGGGCTGCAAAATGCTCTTTATATTTGTGCAGAATTCATGGTGTCAGTTTTGAAATTTATGCTATTGCAGTTTTGAACTGAATGGCGTATTATGCATAGACGTGACATAACCAATAGGAAGCTTGATGACAAATATGTATTTGTTATAGGCATTTCAACTAGCAACTTATTTCTAATTTTAATTGTGTACAAGGTAACAGCTTGATGTAAAAAATATGGAAATTCAAAATTTTATTAAAATCTATAATCTTTTTAAAATTTGAAAAAATCAAAGGCTTGAATAAATAACAAAACATGAGAGCATTAGAAATTAAAACACTAAATAATCGAGAACACTGAATAAACATGATACTTTCTTCATTTAAATCAAATAAAAATGAATTCATTCGGATTCTTGAAATTTCTTAATACACCTGAATTGTTCATTTCCAAACCTTGAAGAATGGTATCCATCTGAATCAGAAAATCTGAGTTC
>JAQFXM010008996.1:0-10065 GCA_034693345.1 Entomobrya multifasciata | reverse complement strand
GACAGACGGACAGACAGACGGACAGACAAACAAACTAAAATTATAACTACGATGAATCGATTCATCTACGTAATAATGCGCTTATAATTTTTGTTAGCAAAGCAAAAACGATTGCTTTTTCCCTTAAAAGACTTCAAACTTGAAGTGGTTTTTATCTTGATGTAACATAGCTTTACCAATGTTGCCTTCCCATGTCTCGTACTCAAAAACGTTAGCCATTAGATTTAGCGTTGGATAAAAAAATGAGCTGACAACGCAACCAAGTTGTACAAAATGTCTTTTTAATGTGTGTGCACTGTAACATATGTATTTATTTGTAGTTGTAAAAACAGTTCAAGGGCACTTAATTTCTGTTAAATTTGCAACGAATAAGTTGTTAAGGGGACAACAGATTTTTGTGTGTTTCCTTGTAAGACTGAAATGAAATTAATCAAGCATTTCGAGGGGTTGGTAAGGGGTAAAGCGTTTGCTTGTTTACTTTAATCATTTATTTACTAACTTATAGTCATACATACGCAAATGCAGAAGCATGAAGAAATTTTAACATTTGAGAATGAATACATTTATATTTTAGTAGCATAGGTGAAACCTTATTTCTGTACCCGTATGCATGGTAGTAGGTCATTTACTAATTAGTATAATAAATAAATTTACTTTTCATACATCCAATGTTATTTGTATGTGAAAACGCAAATTTATTTACGGTAAACAGTTACCAATCTTGTTATAAAAATCCAACATGAGATTGCGTTAATTTTTGCCGTTGTTTTCGTTTTTTTCGTCCTTTTCGCTTTTAAAATTTAAACCTGTTAAGTTATTTTAAAACCGTAGCAACAGACGAACATTCTTTTCTTCAAATCCAAAAAAAAATTAATTTCATAAAATTGTAACTCCTTAAAATTGGAGTCCAACGATTTGTCAAAATCTAAATTTCTCAAAAAAACAATTGACTAGCATAACAAATACATCAGTGTTTTACTAACGTAAATTGGTAAATTATTGATATTATTATTATTGGAATTATTATAAGATTTAGTAATCATCCACCATAGAGCTGCAAGATATAGTTGGGCAGAATGTACCAGTAGGGAAATATGGTGTCAAAACTGATCTAAATTCAAACAAAAAATGGATTAAATATGGATTTTAGCAAAAACTAACTAGTTTGCTGAAATTTTCTAAACTATCAAAACATTGTATAAGCTATTTACGTTATAACATCACATTAATATTATAAGAAACAATACATAACTTGTCCGATTTGCGTTGAAACTGGAAAAATTCCCGTAACAACATATATAAAATCATATAACTACCTAATAATTTTAGGTACTACTTACAAAAATCAATTTAGATGCCGTAAGTAAATTTATATAATTGGATAACTATGACCTATAAATAAACATAACTTGTAAGACATTGGTCGTTGCTGAAGGGAAAACGGAAAAATATCCGCGCGTTGAAACATTTTTTGAAATTAAAATTTACTCATTAAATTCCCTAGTTTATTGCATTGTGAGATGTATATGTAAAACTGAATTTCTGGACGGCATGTCACAGATAAACCTGGTAATTTCTACCTTAGGATTTAAAAGGGAAGATATAATTTGTAAATTTAGAATTTCGTAAACGAGATTTTTACGTTACGATTTATTTGTTTGGAGTATAAATTGATTTCGCAGTTAAATTTGGTTTTTAACTTATCTCGTCTGTAGTCATACCAATCAAAAATTTGTGGAATAAAATAAATTAAAAATCGTAAAAACTCATTTAAATGAGTATTGTTCAATAATACGGTTTCGAATTGTTTCCCTGTAAAAGAAAAATGCAATCAAATTTCAGGCTGTTAGTCTAAATAATAAGTCATCGGCGTTTACGGAAATTGAAGTCTTGAATATTGGACTACAGAAACAAGTTATTAATTATTCAGAACAATTACCAGTTTTCCTAACAAACAAATATACATTATTGTGGTCCCAGTTTACAAAAAAATACTTCTAATTGTTTCCATGAACGTATTACGAATACCAGTAATATTATTACATTCACCCGTGTTACTTGATATATTTTAATCATTTAAAACAACAAAACATGTAATGGTTATATGTGTAACACAATAGTTCAAACTAAGCTAGGGCTATGCGCCCATTTATTAGTAGGCTGAAATGTGTTTACTTTGAAAGCATCGTTGATATTGTGAGCTTTCTTCATCTTTAACAAAAGATGTAAAGTAAAATAAAAGATTCTTAAAATTTATTGGTAGTTTTAATCAATACACACGAAAGTTTTAAAGTTAACGTTTTATGTCATTCCATTTCGAAAATCGATTTTTAAAACAGGTCAAAACGTAGATATATCAAGACATTTGACGTTGCATAACTATTTTTTTTACATAAAACTTGGTTTTTAAATAATCAATTTTTATACAGACCGGATTTCAGTTTTCTTGCTTAACATATCTATACTTTCTTTAGTTGAAAATGTATCTGAATTATTTAGCATGCTCACGGGTAACCTAAAATAACCAACTATTATATCGATGGATTGTAATATATATAACAGATGGTTGGTTATGGATTGGTTGTACAAATAGTTATCTTACGACTATCGGTAGTATTAGTTCTTCTAATATATAGTAAGAAATTTTGTTTGGAAGTTAAGCATAATCAATTTAAGCTCTGGTTAAAATTTGACTTTTGGAAATTAAAAGTGTTATCAAAATCATGAATCGAAACATGAATACCATTGCCACTCCGCTTATAGCAGAGGCTATTAAACTACATCATTCTATATTTAATACTTTGTATTCGTGCCCCCTCGACATTAAAATTGAAAACGGTCAAATATTTTCAAAAGTTGACAACCTTTTTAAATTTAAATATATTCCATTCGTACTAGCATTCGTTTTTATAAAAACCATACTTGCACTAGGATCCTGTGTATTTCTTCTTCTTTTTAAGTTTCTCCGACCCGATTTCAACATAAATGTGGTGGGAATAGTGATGTGCATATTTATTGGAACTTGTGCAATTCTTGAAGTGGGAACATATACTACATACTGTAAATCAAGTGAAATGAAGAGAATGTTTAATGAACTTTTCTGGCTCGAGCGAACGTGTAAGTTAATTATAATAACCAATTTAAAATATCTCAAGTCTATTTTTTATGTTTATTTTTCTTCTAAATTTCAGACTACAAAGTAAAAAGAAGCAAAACTACTGACTGGCTTGGTGTGTTTATGATTGCTGTCCATTTGGCACTTATATTAATTTGCTTTATTTTGCCATTTGTTGGAACCTTAGCTGAACTAGATCCCTTCTACCATGTATTCGAGCTGTTACTGTCATCACCTTATGATAGGAGTGTACTGGAAATATTTTCAAGTTTATTTATAAGGCTGTTAATATGTTTAATTGGTGTATTTGAATTTGCACGCTTTATTTCGCTACACATATTTGTTTGTGTAGGATTTGTTTTTACTATATCAAATTGTTTAAGAAAACTAGTGAAAAATTTACAGTTCAATGACGCTGCTGTTCTTCAGCTGTATATTCAGCTTAGAGTTGTAATGAAAACAAGTGACTATTTTCTGAGACATGTTGTGGTTCTTTTATTTGTTTGTGCTCAGTTGCTAATTGTGTCTATATGGTGGCTAGTACTTAAATGTTGTAGTATATTACCGATTTACATGACTTTAGTATTTCTAATGGTGGCATTTAATGTAACTTCTACAGTGAGTGTACTTTTACCACGCTCGGTTGAAATAAGCGACTCTAGTTTAAAGTTCATTGCGAGCAAGAAAGCGGCGTATCATTCGTTTGATAGAAAAAGTAAAAGATATTACTATTTTCTAAAGTGGAGTGCTCAAAGAATGCTACCAATGCGATTTGGTACTCAATTTACGCTAAGCAAGAAAACACCAATAAGCTACATAGATGTATTGATGGTCAATCTTACAAATGCAATTCTGTTAGTTAATCCTTAACATAATTTATACAAGAAAACCTAATACTAAATAAAAGTAATAAAACACTCTTGTTTTACAAAAAATATTATTCTACATTTATATAGTATAATATGTAATCATATTTTACATCATTTTTAAATCAATAAGTCGCACAATTTTGTGTAATGCCTTTACTTTTAAACACTATTTTTTTCTCAAGTCTAATGCGTTCAAAACCGAAATAACTTCATACTATTCCAGCACTTACGACATTTAGATTTTTAGTTTTTTATAAATATTAAACTGTTAACCTGTCAACAGGTTTAAATCTATTCATAGACGGCATAGCAGTCATGAGTTAAGCAGTTATAACCGTTTATCAATTTCTAAGTTAAGTAGTTTTGTGGAACATTCGTCGTGCTAAAATGCGTTATGACATCTCAGATTCTTTCCAATTCAAAATTTAACGTGTTTTACGTTAAAATTGGTATCATTATTTGTGTTATATTTGAATGGTATTGTGTGGATTATTTTTAATTCAAAATTCAATATAGTTTTTCGGGTGCTTCATGTCAGTTACTTTATATGTGAAGTGATAGTTGTAAACCGTTAGCTTCAAATTTTATTGTAATTACCTCATATTTGAATGGTATTCATTTCAAGTAGCGTCTACTTATACCTATTAAATCCATTAAACTGCATAGTTTTAGTTTCTTAATAGTTTTATTTCAAATGTTAACAATCGACATGATAAATTTTGTTGAAAATAAACAAAGCTGTTCAATGTGAAAGTTGAAATTCAGGTTCTGCTATTATGTTCACACAAACTTAAGCTAAGCAAATAGTAAAAACTCATTTCGGTAATTCAATTAATATTATTACATAAAAATGGGTCTAGGCTGGATGACCGTCAGCTACAAATAGAATATCGATCAAAAGCGCTCACTGACTACCACATATTCGTCAAAGGATGCATGTTTTCAAATTTTATGTGCTGGTTGGGAAAGAATCGAAAAAATATAACAATTAAAGTAATGCTATTTGAGTGGTCTTGAACAACAAGCTAGAGACATGAGGCTTTTGACAAAGTTGTAGAAGTTTTTCAGAGCCTTTTACTGATATGCCATAACTAACAGCCATTTAGCCCACCCTTGTTAAGGGAATAAAATCCTTTTATCGTAATTGTTTTCAGGGATGACTTGATATCCTTACGATTAAATGATATTTGTCTAAATCAATATTATTGTTCAAACAATTAAATCATTCAACGATTTCTTGAGTCAGTTATTAGTTTTAAAGTGTAATTGTGAATCGTAAATTTATTACACAATTTTGTTTGCTTTAGCTTGGAAGAATTACTTCATGCAAATTAGGAGAATTCATTCAGTGTTTTACTACCAGTCTTGGTCATCGGAACTACATTGTTTTATTTAACTTTTCTCAAAAATGAGTTATAAAGTTTTCATAAATAGTGCGTTCTTCTTTTTACAGCTGGCTTCTTATTTAGCTATGGAAAGAAGTGAGCCACCATTAAAGCCACCACTTTTTCCATTCATATTTGAGTCATGCACAACGTTTATATTATGGCATAATTTTAAACTATATCGTTTAAATCCTAATGAATTCAATCCTCTTTTAAACATCTATTTTGAACAATGTTACACAAACAGGTATTCAGACTGTGTTGTTGTTCATCACATAAATGTTTACCCTAATCCGATGTCAAAGTTTGAAAACACTTTCGCTCTGCGTTATTCGCCAAAGAGTCTAATAATTTTGTCAGATGTTCTGCCAATTTCCCAAAGCAATGGCAAAAATCAAATTGATGTATTTTCTGAATCAAATAAACGTTTAAATTTTTTTATCCGAAATTTCATCGGAAAACCAATATTACCAACATTTTTCATCAGTCCTATGCCAGTATTGACTGCAAGTAAAAGTGAAACAATTTCCGTGGATAAATTTTCATTTATATTATCAATAATCTTCGTATTTGTTGATGTTAACGATTATTCAAATTATTTAACTAAACGATTTTCAGGAAAAAAGTTAAAATCTGTTTATGGTAAAATACGTACTTCCCAAAGTAATGATTTCCGAAAGCTAGAAACTGATGTTTCACTAGAAAAACTCGAAAGCACCAACCTTCATTTTACTAAATTATTTACCAAATGGAGAAACCTGAATTGGAGTTGGGCAGCAACTCAAATTTTAAGAGTGAACGTCAAAACTTCTTGCGACAATTTACGCGACTTTAAATTAGGAGAAGAAACTAGCGAAAGCTGTCTAACTAAAATAATTCATAATTATCACAACTGTAGTTCTTATTCATGCCACAGATTCGTAAACCATTTTCTTCAATATTCTAAAACAGAGCATATACCCTTTCCAGAAAATCATTTCATTGTCCATAGCTACGATGTCAAATTTAGTGGGTTAAACTACATCATATTTCATGAAATCCATTCAACAAAATACTTAACTTTGTTTCTGAAACCATTCATTGTGACAAGCTGGATTGTCTTTGGAGCTGTTTTAATTTTAACAACTTTAGTTTTTATCATTTCAGGAATAGTAGACGTTATTTGGGTTTCAGTTCAAATAACTTTTGAAAAAGCTATTTTGATTAAGTCAAACGTTGCCTTTAATCAGTGTGTTGTTCTGTTCACATGGATATTTGGGACTATGGCTTTGCGAAATTTGTATACATCATCAATTTTTTCAGCGATCACTATAAGTCCGTTACCATACGTTCCTAAAAGTTTTGGGGAACTTCTTGTCGAAGGTATAGACTTTGAACTGTTGATAGCTCAAGCTCATGGTGCATTACAACTGATTGTGAAACGTGATCGTATTCCAAAGAAAGTTGTATCAAATCACAGCGCAGCCGAATTACATTCGTTTCTTTTAAAGCGTACAAATATCGAAAAGTATAGTCTTTGTTATATGGATAATTTTCAAACAATTATCAAACAGCTTTCTGAATTAAAAGAAATTAGCTGTTTGGTACCCTACTATTTTAGAACAAGGCGATTAGAAACTGGTTTGAAATTGGAAAGGTTTGCTTTAATATATGAAAACGAAGCGACATATTTAAAATATGCTTTAGGTATATGGAGTAATAGATATGCTTTGGAGAATCACTACAGAACAATGAACTCTACAATGAGCGCATGGATATCTCCTTTAAAAACAGTTTTTGATAACTTTTTTGAAAGTAAATTGGCTTGGTTAGAATCTTCTGGAGTACAAAAAAGAGTTTTACAGTTTTATGATGATGTCAATTTAGTCAGAAATATTAAGAAGTCTTTGGGAAGTGTAGCTGATAAAGTGAATTTTACTGCTGGTAGAGCAGCAACCACTGGAAACTTTTTAAAAAACGCCTTTGGTAAAAGCAATAGTGGCAGTGAAGCAGGTTCTTATAAAGCAATGTTTATAGTTTGGGTGTTGTACGTTATGTTTAAGATAATATGTTTCTTTGTTTTTATTTTTGAATTGCTATGTTGCAAAATATTTTGTAGAACATAAATGTAACGTTTTAATACAGTAAACCATTGTAATTTTTAATGTAATTTGCTAAGCTGCTTAAGTGACGTTATTTTATCTTACCGCAACCAAATCGCTAATTTTAGAGTAAAAAAATTGTGTAGCAAACTTCTTTAAATTTAGTATGAAATGATTTTAATCATTTCATGGGAGCTTATATCATTTATCGTTCTCGTGGGTCCTGAAAAATATCAGCGATTATGACAAAAATGGTATACCGATATTGAAAAAACTATTTCTCTCAATGGTTTTCTTACACGATCGTCTAACGTATCTATCCTAAAGCAAAGCTTATACCTTACATTTTAGTAAAACGTAATTGGACACAATAGATTAATAGTTAAATTTGAGCACAATTATCGAAAACTCTCATGAAATTTCAACATTTTGAGGAAGTGTTACTTGTTGGATACTTTTTAGTTTACCTATGGATCACCCATGAACCAAATTTGAATTTGAATTCAGTTTAATTTAAGTAAAAATACACCTAAAACTACATTGATATTTGGTGATTAATTTAAGAAATGCTATTATTTTACAAACTCTACAAAAATTGAATAATGTGACACGTAATTTGTAATGCAATCATATTTAAGCGCAAAAATGAGCATAAAAACAAAAGAAAGTTGTTGAAGATACGCAAAATCATTCAGGTTTCATTAGAAATTAGTAATCTAGTGTACTTGAAAGAAATGGCTTGTATTTATTCGCATATTTCTTAAAGCTTTTTAGAATAATCAAAGTTAACTTATTCATTTATTTCCATTTAAAACATTAAAAAAGTAATGCATTAATCGTATAATTAAAAATATTCGCGTAATAGTTTCGCTTAGTTTCCAACTCAAATTTAGTCATACCATAGTAAATAGCTAAAGGACGCAAACTTTTAAGTGTTTTGTGCCAACCTTTGCATTTAATACCATTTCTATCGTAATTCATAATAATAAATCGTTTCCATTTTAAAAGCATTCGTTTACTCTCCACATCGCATTGAATAGCCAACGGGAGAGTTTCAATCAACACAAAATAAGCTATTTCTAGCAAACCAATAACAAATAACAAAATATTCATTGGCAGAAATTTCCAACCCACTATAACTACCCAATTACCAAACACATAAGCACAAAATCCAACTGCCATTAATGAACTAGAGACTACTCGTACTATATCCGTACCACACTGGTTTATTATAAGTAGTTCCGCGTATAAAGTAAGAACTTTAAAGTTCAAAGATTTTAGTGACAAACGTTTAACTAATCGAACACATGTATTCACAACGAGCATTAAAGAAAAGAAAATCATAATGTTGATCCTAACAAACTCAAATCCAACCCATTGAGCAACAAAACATCTTAGACCAAATAGAATGCCTTTTGGGACATTAAAAGAAATCCGGGAAAAATAAATGCATAACACGTCTGCTTCAGCAGAAATGAGAAATGGTCCAAAAGACAATGCAGCTAAAAATCCAATCGTTGATATGAGAAACATACATATTCCATTGAAATCACATGGCTCTCCTTTAATTAGAAGTTTGAATTCTAGACATATTTAAAAACAATTCTTTAGATAAACCAATATAAAAGTAAAACATTAAATTTTTGATTGGCTTACCATTCGTAATAAGTTGAAATAAGTTTTTGTCTTCCCAATTGATTTTTTGAATTTTTCCGTCCAAATAGATGCACTTGTTGAAGAAGTCACACCATTTTTCGCGCTCCACTCCAAATTTCCATCCGACCCCAAGTGAAATCAGAAAATATTCCGCACTCAATACCAATATGACTAGGGTTTGTAACCGGATTACAAAAGTTTGAAATAGAACACTCTCCAGAAGCACGACAATAGTCCCTAACAAGTTCATAAAAATTAACGAAACAGCAACACAGAACAATAGGGAATATTGTTGGGTAAATTTGGCTTTCATATGTTTTGTGTCTATATAAACAGGTTGTTTATAGCCAACGAAGGGTAACTCATAAACGAAGTTGTTTAGCTCAAAAAGTTTCCAAACCAGACAGCTAGCCATGGCTTCAACTCCACAAAGCTCAGTGTCAAATGTTCAGAATTTTAAATGGATTTAAACTATTTTACCCACTTGAAAACCAGATTACCCAACACAGTTATCCTAGATATTTAGCCGAACATTAGTCTGAACTGTATTGCTATAACATTTAAGGTGGTTAAACATTTTAATGTGTTGCAAATAACTTTAAGTTGGCGTTTTAAGCTGGCTTTTGACATTGTGAATTTTTTTAAATGACAGAAGATTGCTACAGTTAGTTTTAGCTAACACACGTTTAATTAATAGAGAAGAACCAAAAATTGGACCCATTTTTTTCAAATTGGAGTAATAAGTAAGCCCCATTAATACTAAACCGTGAATTTTGGCCAAGCTGGTTTTAGATTATGATAATAATTAAATACTTTGCGCATTATAAATGAGCAACATTATTTGGAATCGAAGGATCGCATGAACGATAGTTCACGAAATTCGACTTTTTGGTGTTTTTAGGATAGGGCATCATGAGAAAGTAAGAAATACAAACTTTCAGCCCCCAGTCTCCCATGGC
>JAQFXM010008995.1:0-10066 GCA_034693345.1 Entomobrya multifasciata | reverse complement strand
AGACTACAAGAGAACTTAATTCTATCAGTGTTACAGAAGAAAATTGTGAAAGCAAGAAAAGCAAAATACTTATAGAAATAGATGATTGGATTATCGGTACATTTTTTGTTAAGACCGCCGGAAAAAGTATAAACTAGTTTTATTCCACTGTCGGTAAAGAAAGACGGACATATTTCCTTTTGGGATTTACGACTGTTCATATTCATTTCTCCTGGAACATAAGCATAAGTCCCGGTACTAAAT
This sequence comes from Entomobrya multifasciata, assembly GCA_034693345.1. Taxonomy (NCBI): domain Eukaryota; kingdom Metazoa; phylum Arthropoda; class Collembola; order Entomobryomorpha; family Entomobryidae; genus Entomobrya; species Entomobrya multifasciata. The sequence goes on along the minus strand of JAQFXM010008995.1, from coordinate 9,823 downwards.
ACGCTGGTTTCCTTTTTTGTCGAAAAGTACTTAGTAAATACATTGAAATTGGAAACAAGTGTTCCAAAATCAACAGTCGAAGAATTTACAACTATAAGATGACAAAGTATGAGAACAAAAATATTTCAAACCACATGGATATAAGAATGCACTATTTATAGGTAATGAATCACACATTTATGAAGTCCATTTAGGCTCCCATTTGATTTTCAAAATCCAAGTCATAATTTAGTCTGAAAAATATTTTGAGTTTAAAACTTCTACACAACGAACCATAAGTAAACTCGTTTGAACATTTGCAAACTTTTCCGATTGCAATGTCAACAGATAATACCATCAAAGGAGACTATCTGATATGTTAGCGTTGAGGTCTGTTTTTAACTTGTTACAGTAAATAAAACTGATAAAATTAGCAAATTTTTCTTTAGTAAACTCAATTCCCCCTTTGCCATATTAGATTAAGGAAAATTATCGGCATTTCTTTAACTGCCTTTTTATTATGCATATACCTAAAAATCTAACAACTTCCTACAATCAAAAACAATAGATTGAATTATAACGTGAGAGCAAGCTGAATTTACACGTGCATCTTGTGTGTATGTGTGTAAGTGCTCGTTGTAGGCTTCTTTTACAATTTACCATATTATTGTACATTTATTTCTTAAGTAAGTGGTAAATGATGTGATTTTCTCCATGAGTGAGCTCCATTGAAAGTAACTAATTCTCATTCAAGGAGAAAGAGACAATAGGCTTCTTTAATACATTTACTAAGGAAAATGTCATACCACACTTAGCAGTTTATTCCATCACTTCAGTCACTTCCCGACTTCAAATAAACAAATATAAATGACTAGAAAATATAAAGCAAACAAATGTGGACAATATCCCTACTTACATTTTCACATCACATGTCTACTTCCACTTAAGTTACCATTGACATAAAAATGACATCATTACTACTCTTCGCTCAGATATAAATAAACTTTAAAGGTAAGTATATATAAAAGAAGATTGTTTGAAGTATGTGTATGCATTTAAGCAGATTGTTGATACGAACAACCGAACAACAAATGAACATAAGTCAAGTGAGTCTTGACATGCTACAATCATAGTAATGGTAATAGCATTTCAAGGACTTCATCATCAAAGTGATCATCGCTCTGATCACGGCGTTATTGGTAATGACAAGGCTTCTACTATCTACTTAAAAGCGATTTGCATCATTTTAGTAAAAATTGTCTCTACAGCTTTGAAAACGAACACATCTTCATACACTATGCTGCAGTTTCTCTGGCGACGGGAGTTCAATGATTTTTTAGAGAAGAAAACAAGTATAAAATATTAGTGTTTCACAAGAAAGGGTTTGGTTTAGTTGCGAAGTTGGCTCGACCACAGGTGTGCTAGTAAAAGTGAACCTTGTTAAATATTGTATTTTTTCATATCTACCCAACCTCTGCCATGCAACGTTTTTATAGTACATAAACACTTTACTCATTTAGTTTTAACCAAAAAAATTCGTACATAAGTTTGTTTTTAAGGTTAGAACCTCCATTAAGTATTCAGGAATGTAGGATCATGTATTTTAAAGCCACCACCCCACAACTCTTCATGTTCAGACAAAACAGTGGTACACTTTCTCATTTGTTATCATGGAGATATATTTTCTATACTGATTTCCATCTCTCTACTTTACTTTTATGCAATATTTAATGTGAAGTCAGGGAAGAACCTGCGAAAAGCCCAAGAGTCGTAAAGAGTCCATCTTAAGTTGCCTGTTTTTCTTTCCTTCTAATAGGATTTTTTTGCAGATTCACGATAGCATGCTGTTTTCTGTTATTTCACTGCATACCACACAGACAAAGAATTACCACCACTGCTGCTTGGTTGATTTGGTTGGTTAGATGGTAGATATTAAGATGGATATGGAGATATGAAGAAAAGCAAAAAAAGGCCAGGGCCAGAGCGATAAGGGAATCAGGAAGATTTCCTTTTCGGCTCAAACGAAATCCCAAATAAATACGTAGGCTAAATGGCAAGGCGTGATTATGTTTTAGTTGTGGTGGTGGTGGTGGCGGTAGTAGTAACTGCAGTAACATATTAAAATGGTAATATTAGATATTATATCGCAGTCGTTGTCGTCGTTCCAGTTCGACGTAAAGTTTTTAGTTTTGATGTTGTTTGGGCACCATAGGCATAATTAGCATGTTCCCAGTGGAGATGCATAACGAGGAGTTAGAGAAAATTTTCATTTATGTTGGTGTTGGACTATTTATGCTACTTGTTTCTTATGTTGTAGTAATATTTCCGGCATGGCTCAACTAGACAAGCAGGAAAGAGAAAGATACGACTAAACACCATTTCTCAGTAGCAACAAAAAAAAGAAACAATAAATTCTAACACGAAGGTTACAAAAAGCTATGGAATGGAGATACATCCAGACTCTGCTCACTAAACTTTCTATTTTCCACCCGACTCTCTCCTACTCACTCAGCGTCTTACTTTGTAAATATAACTTGTGTAGTTTCCTTAGAGACAAGTAAAGCATTCGTGAAAGTGTATCCTTACCGTTTGTATCATCATTTCGATAACCAAGACTTCTTACGAAGACCAAGACAACAGAAAAAGAATGTTGATTGGAATTCTGTATTTTGCTGGAAAAGATAGAGGAGCGAGTCACAGAGTTCAAAAGTAATAGCACATAGTTCACTTTCCAATTCGTATTAATTTTCTTATTTGCTTTCACTTCAACCTGTAAATTTTGTCATATGTGTATATCTAAAACTTTATTTTTACACATGATTTTGTTTTATATACAGATTTCAATCTATTTGTACATTATTTATGTATACCTTTCCTCGACACATGTAAAGACTGGTTATTCCACCTTGAGTAATCTCTAGAGTTGTTTTTCGCTTCCAGTTTTATGACGAGCTTAAACTAAATGTAATATTGGACCTAGTGCTTTCGCACTTATCGTTTTTCTCTCGTTCTCTATATGCCACAGCACAACTTGGTCGAAGTCATTGATCAACAACGAATAGGCTAGCATCACATCTTCACACTTTTCTCTTTCCATTTGTCTTTGTGTTTTGGCCTTTTATATAATATACCTTGTATTCTCATTCTCACAGTGTTGTGAAAGTCGTCACTAAGTTGAGACGAGGATAAAGGAAAATGTAATGCCATCTGAGAATACCACTTAGTAAGTATTCTCTTTTACTTTTAGCTATTCTGTTTCATTTTTCTTTCTTGTAAAACAAAAAGCGGATAAGCGAGGAACAATGGAGAACAGCCATATCATCTGTATCAATACTACCACTATATAATATAACCAACATCTAACTAAACGAGCACACACAAAATAGTTAATAGTTATCCTCTCAACTTTCTCCTTCTGGAGTCTTCACACTCATTACGAGACCGAGAATGATGGTTTCAGGCTAATCAATCCTGTTTGGCAAGTTTTTCATTCAATTCTCACAGTCTAGTCATCTCATTCTTCTTCAACTACCCCACAGCGGAAACCACAACTCGATCGAAAACTAGTCGCAGTTATGATTTTTAGTCAATGCTTCTTCTTTACACTTTTAATAAGATCTGCGCGGAAACTAAATTTAATGTCAAACCAGGGCATTGTAGATGCTACAAAAATAAATGTGAAGAATTTTAAGCTTTAAACGTAATAATGCAAAATTGTAAACTAAACGTTAGTGAAATTCATACACTGTTAAAAAGTTGTTTTGTTTTATATATTCTAACTAAATAGCCCACGACTGAAGACCACATGATTCAAAGAGTTAGGATCAGATTATACCTGAAATTTGTAAATTTAAAAAAAAACCTGTGTAAATCAACATCAGGTTCAAAATCTACGCCAAGAACTACCCATAAATACTGAATGTGAGTTTTGGCAAACAATTTCCTCCTTTGGAGAGAAATAGCTGGAGGGAGGACGGACATTCTAACTTGCGGACGGTTCATGGAATACAGTCATAAGTTGCTAAACCAACAAATCACAGACAGTCTCTTCGACTATATAACTAAGATTAATATTTATAAACCCTGAACAAATAGAAAACGATGGAAAAAGATTAACTAAAGCTTATTATTTTGATTATGCAAAGCAGATTCTGTGCACAAGTCAATGTAAACAGAGCATTTTTCGAGCGATGTGATGATGAAACAAATTTTTGTGAGTTTACCTACTGATTGTGGAATTATTGAAAAATGGACGTGCTTTACATACACAATGTACAAGAATTGAAAGTTTTACTCTCGCTTCTACTCGCTGTCAAGAAGAAATAAATTGACTTCATGCTTGCGAATGTCAGCACTTTCTCCTTTCACTTCCTGCAGCTTACTTAACTGCTTACTATTTTATCATACTCCGCCGTAAGGTGAGGTGATTTAATGTGATAGGAGCTGATGATATATAAGCATTTTTATGACGGTGATGTGCAGTGACGATGAAGATGAAGGAATGTATCGCTGAAGGAGAAGTGAAGAAATGAAAAGGTGGCGCAAGTACTTTATGGTTTGACGGTAGAAAATAAGAAGCAGTCAAAGAGAGGACACTCCAAAAAGTGATAACGCTTTTGACATTTTCATCATCATCGTTATCGTTTTTTTTCAATAACCACTTACGTCACCAAACTTCATATACTCGTAGTTGCAGCAAGAAAGGAAGTCTCGTCTAACTCGTTTCGCTCTGGTGATATCATTTTTCTCAAACACCACTATCTCACAGGTGACAACTCTTTCTGAGTATATCCCCACTTGTTCCACAATGTTGGCTTTTGTACGAAAAGTGTAATCATCTTTTACAATGCAGGCATTGTTGTTCTCGTACCAGCTAATATGTATATACTCTATGAAAGAAAAATTATTTTTTTCACATGCTCGAATCCGAACCATGTTCAATAGAGTATAGTATGCTTATTCTCAGTCAATGATGGATACCAGGTGTAATCTTTTACGTATCGAGTAAAACAATTTTAATGCCAGTTTCCGCCTAGTTGAGTTTATGCCAGTGCAATTTCGTTACCAGAGTCTATGCTAAGCTATCATGTCCATTAAAAAATGGATCAATTAAATTAAAGCTTAACACTTTAAGGTACTTTCAAACTTATCCTTTATGCTCTTTTATATTTTTTTGCAAAAAGGCTAATTTTTTCGTCCGTACATGTTAGTGTATATTTGTGAAATGTGTAAAAACCATATTCTCAAAATTAAGAAAATAAAGCTATGAAAACAATGTATAAGTGAACAAGGAGCAAAAACCATGAATTCTACGCCAAACCTAAGAATTAGGAGGCCAGTACAATGAATATTAAAGAAAATTGTTTTATTATTTTCCAGCATGCAAAAGAAGATTTAAAAAAACTTTTTGTGTGTCTGCTTTGATGCTTTTACTTCGTAAAAATGATGTATGCTTTACTCTTCTAGTGTAAGTGTACAAATTGCAGACCGGTGTTGAGCTAACCGGTGGCAGACATGAGAATAAAAAACACACACACATGGTCAAATTTTGGCTGTTCTTGCCATTGTTTATTTCATATTCATATTACATTTTATTCCCCAGCAGTTTGTGTGATCATGGATGAATACAAGATTTTCTTTCATGTGCCAAAACTATACCACTGAATTCTGCAGAAATTGTTGCTAAATTTAAAAATGAAGTAATCTTTTTCTTTAGTCGCATTCCCCATGTCAATATGTTATCTACAATAAGCTTAACTGAAATAGTTTAGATGAATCTTTTAATCGCGGATAGAAAAGAATCAGCACCTGTTTTAAATGTCTAAGGTCACAATTTATCCTTTTTCAAAAACTGAAACTGAAATGATCTCGATCCGCCTTCTCTGTTCTGTGAAATTGTATTCTTTGGCAGACAAGCGAGAGCAACTGATGCTGCTATGCATATTTTTAAGTAATAAGAAAGATATGCTGTTGATTTTGTTATTAATTAGTGTTCCGACTTATCACTATGAATCGTTCATATTGCATTCTATAATACGGTTATTATTACCCTTTGGTATTGTAGTTGTTACGAAGGTCAACATTTTAAAGTTTCGTCACGGCTAAATAGTATATTTAAATAATAAATTGCAAAAATAAAATAAAACGTTATCATGTGAAAAGTTTGTAACTTGATGGTGTAAGCAAATCTAAAGGATTACCATTGTGATTTTACTTGGCTGGGAAAGCGCATAGGGGCACGAAGTGTAATCCTCAACTCGTCAGCCTTTTATCCTTTTTATCCCATGTTTCCTCGAACCATTGAACTTGATTGATAAAGTTCCAAAATCAAACGAGCTCAATAAAATATCTAAATATTCTATTTACCACATTTAACTTTATCAAAAATCTTTTAAATAGCCTTGAAACTGAATGCTGATTTCTGAAACCGCCAGCTATCAAAATGTGGTTGCAGTTGGACATTCTCTCCTTGATAAAGTCTGATCATGATCATTTGTACCAACAAAATCACGCTTCATTGTAGTGATTAGTCAAGTAACTTAAGTTTGGCAACATTCATAGTTGAATCGAATGGGTTTTTATTACTGCAACAGAACCCAATCTTATTTTAAGAAGTCTGCATAGAGACCTCACAGAAAAGAAAATCTAAAAATAATTTTTGCATTGCAACTATGTACATAACCATCGTTTTCCAGATAATTTAGTTTTAAAGAAATATCTGTCTCCACCAATTTTTGACCTTTCTCTTTGTCTGTTCTATTTCAACCACTTATTTATTTGGTTTAATGAGTGCAATAAATTACCAATTGAAATTGTATATATCAACGAAACACTGACAACTCTAAAACAATAAGGGAAACGACGACTCGTTAAAAGTCAAGACATTTTAAAGAATCTGAAAGATATAAATAGGTAGACGTTGATGATGTTAATGTAAACTGAATGCAATGAAGTGATAACATCAATATCCGACATTTTATCGAGTACCACTTTTCTTTCCTTCATTTTCTTCTGCTGATTTGCAGAACAAACTACCGTTGCTGTATTTAAAACTCTGAAAGAAAAACACTTTTTGTTCAAAAAATAACTTATATAACTAATATTATGATATTCTGCTGTACTTAAAAAACTGAACACATGTACTCAAGACTACTAGTTCGATATCATCATGATTATTATCATCTCATCTCTTGTCTTCTTCTTTTTTAGAAATAACAAACGAATGTTTCTTGTATGTAATCCAAACATTATCTTCTAAATATTAAGTAGCTTATTTTCTACCACTACCACAACTGGCTTACTTGGCATCAGCAACATCATCTCCGACATTTTAACTTGTATGCTTACATTTCTCATAAAAAAGACCCAAGTGAACAAATAATACATGTATGTACCTAGTTACATGTCTACTCACTCACTGACTTTGACTTCTTTTGTAGTTTCCTGATAGTAGGTCTCCCTCTTCTTCCTATCCTCTTTTCCGCTACAATAACTCTCCTTTGATCTATATCGTCTTCTTTCATCATTACCATCCAATAGACTTTCAAGAGTTTATTTTTTATACTTCCGCTCTTATTTTCTCTTACCTTGTCTGTCTACATGCATATCATACACTTCTTGCTTAATTTTCTCTTTTTTTTTACCAGTCGGGAAAAATTGAAAATCACTTAGTTACAGTTATACTTCCTCTACAACGTATCTCAAATCTCATACCGAGAAATATAAATATCAAGTGGCACTGAATTTTCATGCTCTCATTTATTTAAATCTGTTTTAAAATAGAAAGCATAACTGCCATGGAAATAAAATACATTACAATGATGATTTCTTCGCTGTGCCTCGTTTTTAGTTGGCAACCAAATCAAAAAAACAGTACACCTACCTACTTGATGATGACACGAAATACTATTAAAATAGAATATTATTAAAAACGATAAGACTATAAGACATTAACTTTCTTTAGCTCATACACGTACAATGTGAGAATTCAGATGGCACACACGCTGTCATGAATAATTGTTTGACACATTTGTTATTTCTCTTCTGGTAAGATACAAAGGACGACTTGTGTTTTGTGCATTGTAGCCAAAAAGATAAAAGGACGAGAGATGAGACTGAGGCACGCACATTTTCTTCAACAACAACTATGCATACAAAATAAATGTAAGGCGTACACATGACTTTCATAGCATTCCACTCTACATAGTTACCTAATTCCTTTGATAACCTTTTCTATAATTAACTAGATATATACACAATTTTTCTTAATTTTAGCAAATTAAACATGTAGAAGGAGTGACAGTATAGTGTCAAATCAAGGAAATAGTGTTTTCACACATACAAATACCAAAGTGTGTGGTGGTGTCATGCCTATGCTTACTTCACACCACACTTTGCACTCACGTACTTTCTTTCCAAATATTATTAATGTGTAATGTGGACACATTAACATAGTAGAAAATTGCTATTTGATGCAAGCACAGACAAACACACGTGAGTATTTTATCAGATCAACTCATGAATCTTGTATGAAAAAATACTACAAGGGAATACTCATGTGTATACATTGTAAATTTACAAACATTCTGGAGCATACATTTCAGACGAAACTTAAACTTTGCTTTAATGTTTACAATTATTCAGACCCAAAGAAATAAAAGAGCTTCAACTTTATCCAGTTTGTCAGTCTTTCTTATTCTACGAGTATCTCAAGAGAAATATACTGCAAAACCTTTTGGTTCAGTAGAGGTGAACGACCTCCCGGCTGCCATGAATTTACTTTTTTCCACAGATACAGAAGTTTTGTACTAGAATATTAGATTAATATTTGTGAACTTCAATATCACAACTTCCTGGATTAGATTAATATATTATTCAACTGCAGCAAAATACACTATTCATATTTTTGTACTTGTCATGAATAAAATCACCGATTAGCTTTTCTCTGTCAAATTATCAAACACGGGGGAAATCATAGACTTTCATAAAAGAATCTAAAGCCGGTAAGTTTTCATATGTATGGTTACCTTGGAAGCTATTGTAGATTGCTTGTTTTAATAAAAACCAAGTTATTATTTATTATTTATTATTCACGAATATATTGTTCAAATCTAAATAATAAAGAAATACATTATTCGTTTCATTTATGGACAGCATTTAGTTCACATACTGTTGAATGTGTTTTAATGACGACAAATTTAATTTGGAACAAATGCTTCAGTCATTTCAAGAAAACATGATAATTATGTATCAATAATAAAAATAAACTTGACGATATTGTGCAATGTAAGTACTAAACGTGTACACAATACTTAATACGTTCTCAAATTTGAAACAAGAATATTAGAAGAAGGACAACAGCTAGCCACGGAACAATAACCATCAGCAACATTTAGTGTCCCTGAATAATTGATTTGAGATATTGATGTTATGTATATGATTATAACGAGCCCCACATATTGTACTAGTAGATTGTAGGCTTATACACAGAAAGTTGATTCACATACAACCTAACTCGCACTCGTCTAATACTCATACACCCAATTCGCATACTGCACTACTCGCATTCAGCTTCATCGCATAAAACCTATAAACATACTGTTCCAATTGACACAAGTTTATTCAGATATTTTTTTAAAATCTCGTCAGCATAGACGGAGAAGTTTTATCATTCAATTTTTGGACAATACACATAAACTAGGCATACCTTTTCTTATCCCCCTTTTTTCACACGGTTATATGCTTAACATAAAAAATTTAATCTCCTGTAAAATAATTATACCCCACTGTTTGTCTCCTAATTTGTTTTAGGAATAATGCTTTAGAAAGACGTTCGATACACTTG
>JAQFXM010008994.1:0-10066 GCA_034693345.1 Entomobrya multifasciata | reverse complement strand
ACAGACATACAGACAGACATACAGACATGATATACGAAATGAACAAGTAGTACGAAGTACCTCGCACTACTTAATAACTACGCTGCGAACCAATGTTTAAAATGTACATAAAGTAAAATTCAAAAGAAAACAGTAAAAAAGTAGCTGCGCATGCACATTGCATAAATTGATAGATAAATCAACCGACAAAAGATTTTCAAACTATTTAGTTTCAGCTCAGAACATACCGTATTACCTAGACAACATCCATGTTTTTTATTGACTTCACATATTTAAACTAAGTTACTAGTTACTGTAAAAAATCCCATAACCTCTGACCTTGAGAACTATGGAAAACCACTAACACTCGACTCATTAAAATGTCCACTAATCAGTGTGTTTCTTACCGCATCAGTTGTAAAACTAGTAATTGGTAAAACAATATGCTATATAAACCACGACACTGTAAACACAGCACAAATGAAACCATTCCACACTACAGACCCGATAAGTTAATAGCTCACGTCTTCAACTTTTTTACCTATATGGTTAAATTCTCACGGTTAGCTTTATAGTCTACGCTTTGGTCAAGTATTTCAAGATTTTGGTAAACGGGGCTACCCAAGACTGCAGTTTTTTCTTTTTAAAGTTAATGTACCACCTTATCAAAGTGGGCATGCATTCGAATCCGATCAAGGTCAAAAACGTCACAAATTTCATTCCGGAATTACGTACATCGGTAAAACTGGATTTCAAACTACCCGGATTCGATTAGATTGCTAAAAAATATTCGGTATGGGTGACCTCGATATTTGGGTTTTAACATTTTAACAAATCAACCATCACAAAGATTCCACACACGTGTCTACTACATGGACATCATACCTGTGACTAATTAAATTAGCAATCACAATCACTCTATTCAAACCAAATACTCTTGAAATCATATCACTTGCAGTAGCCAACTATTGCACGAGTCAAAGTCAACATACCACTAAAGCCCTAATTTACAACGTAGTAGTACAATTACAAATTAAACACATTGTTACAAAAACCTCATCAATCAAACAAAAGCATACAACTTTCCTATCCCATCCATATCAACCGGAAACTCCCAACAAAGTTTCACACAAAACAAGTTCCCTTTTCCAACCACACTCGATTCAATTTTCATAATTAGCTATTAATCATACGTAACTCTCATCATTCAACTATTAAGTTTATAATATTTTAAACATTTTATACAACTAATTACGTAAAACAGCGATCACCGATCATTTAGTGTAAATTGGTAAACGAAACTACACTTTACAGCACAAACGCCACATGTAAGCCATAAAACTAAACGCCATAACCACCTAAAATATCACTCCCATTCCAACTCTCAACAAACGAACAAGCAGCAAGAATCATTCAAAATGTCCCCTCTACTCACCCCAGTATACATCCTCCTCCTCCACATAATCAATTTTTACAAGTCCATCGAACTAAAACTCCTAACATTCCTCTCCCCTTACCTCATCCCAACATGCAAATCCCAAGCCCACTCAATCGGCGCAGTGTTCCACTCCCCAGACGACGAAGAATGGACGAACAAAGACACCACCCGAGTCCTCTCGTGTTGCAAATACGACAATATTATCCACATCAACGTACACGACAACAAGTTCTTTGCGAGGATCATGAGTGGAGGTTCTCTAGCATTTGCAGAAACGTACATGGAGGGATTGTGGGATTTTACTACTGGAGCTGATGATATAACGGAGGTTTGTAAACGGTTGCTGGAAAACAACATGATGAATTTGTACTGGAACTGGTGGAATCGGTTACTCGAGTGGGTTGAGACGAGTGCTTTTAATTTGCAGACGAGTGGGAGGGCTTTTCAGGTTGGGAAGGTTCACTATGACTTGGGTGAGTAGAAGAATTTTTAGATTAGATTAGAAGACTCTTTGAAATTGACATTAAAATCATCCGTGCAAACACTCATCTCCCTTTTCTTATCCCCCAGGCAACGACCTCTACAAGTCAATGCTCGATAAAAATCTCCAATACACCTGCGCATACTGGAAAACCGCATCATCCCTCCCCGAAGCCCAACTCAACAAAATGAAGCTAATCGCCGACAAACTAGACCTCAAACCCGGCATGCGCGTCCTCGACATTGGGTGTGGTTGGGGTACACTCTGCAAGTACTTGGCTGAGAACCACCATGTCCAGTGCGTTGGTGTTACAATCTCAGAAGAGGGTGTAGCGTATGGGAAGGAACTTTGTAGTGGGCTACCTGTAGACATAAGATTACAGGACTACAGGGATGTTAACGAGAAGTTTGACAGGATCGTGAGTGTAGGGATGTTCGAGCATGTTGGGTACAAGAATTATAGGGAGTTTTTTAAAGTTGTGAGTACGTGTTTGGACGATGATGGGTTGTTTCTGCTTCATACGATCGGGAGGGAGCATTCTAATATTCCGAGGAGTGAGTTGTTTCTTCATCGGTATATATTTCCTAATGGTGAGTTTTCAGATAAATTGCATGTTTGTTTAGTATGCTTATGTTAACGAGAGAATCGTTTTCCCCTAGGCAACCTCCCCAACCCAAAAGACCTAACATCATCGACCCACGGCGTGTTCATCATGGAAGACTGGCACAACTTTGGTCTAGACTACTCTAAAACGCTAGAGTCATGGAGAAGTAACTTTATCAACTCGTGGGCAAGTATAGAGCATAACTATGGAGACAAGTTTTATCGAATGTGGACGTACTACTTGAGCTTCTGTGCTGGGATGTTTAAAGCGAGAAGACTACAGGTTTACCAGATTGTATACAGTAAAGATGGTTTGAAGAGGGGCTATAGGGCTGCTAGGTAACTGGGGATGAATAGTAATTTTAGGTTGTACAATGTGTTATGTCGTAACCACGCAATAAAGTAATCACGATCAATTCCTAACATGTAAATGATCTTTATTTCTCACCAATAAATCTTCACCACCCAATTAACCTCACCCATGGCACCCAGCCAACAACAGTACCCAAAAATAATTCGTACACAACGACTTGTCTTTGCTCTTGTTATTTTTTGTTACATTGACAACACACCGACTTACCCGGTTTTTTAATTATGGCAACGTGCCAACATATGCAGAGAATCAAGTACCATAGCAGATCACATTCTCTCGACGAGTCGTCGTCGGGTACCTTGACAAGCATATTTACTATGCACCCGAAATAAAGCTGCACGACGCATTCCTCACATTTTTTTCTGGATGAACTAATCGGTACAGTTATTAAAACAGTGTTTGATTTTTAACATGGGTTGACGTTGCTCAGGCTCAACCTGTTAAACAATGTAGGGTTGATGGTGGTGTTATTAAATCACGGCTTTGTTTGTCTGTCTTGAACAACATGAGATCACACGTAATCATTTCACCTTGACAACACTTCTCCCCGCTACTCAACCACACCAACTACCAACCTATTCATCACCCACTTACCACACCACCGCAAAACACATCCCCGTTAAACCAACAAGCGTCACCACTTGACACACTGGCTTCATGACCAACACGAATTTATTTTCCGGGTTACTCGACTCATCATCCTCACTCTCAATCCAATCTCACTCCAACACACAATCCCAAACTCAAACGTAAAAAATGACTTTCAGAAACATAATACTCGTAACCATGGCAACGCTCCCACTACTCACCACATCAACAACATACCACTCATCAACCCCACTACACCGATCAAACACCCGCTCCCCAAAACTGGACACGATACCCCCTGACCCGTTACCATACGCACCCTCCCGGATAACCCAGTCGTTGAACAAGTTCTCGAACAGGCTGTACAACGTTATGAACGAGTATAGAGGGGATGAGGAGTATACTACAGAGGCGGAGGATCTTGTTTACTCTCCTATTTCAGTGTACAGTTCTCTTGTAACGGTGAGGTCTGGATCGAGGTTCGAGACTACTCAGGAGCTCAGTACTATCTTATCTTTGGCAAAGATCAACGATAGTGTGGTGGAGCAAGGGTTATCGTCGATCTTGTCAACTTACAACGAAGCAGACTCTACTCACTTGAGAATACTGAACAGGCTGTTCCTCGACCACTCTTACCACCCATCATCGAGCTACCATCAGAAAGTGAACGACAAGTTTGGAGGGCAATTAGTCCAGACCCACTTTTCGAACGCGACAGCAGCGAGTGAATTCGTGAACGCGCATGTGTACGAAGCAAGCAATGGGGTGCTCCAGGATATCATCTCTGTTGACCCGGAAAGTGAGAGTGCGACGGAGAGTAGCAACGGGACGGTCGAACAGTCCAACTTGTCGATTGATGGAGGGCTCATGTTGATAAGTGGGTTAACGATGGAAGGTGACTGGGCGAGACCATTTACTCCGATGTTGACGAGGACAGAGGACTTTGTTCGGGAGGATGGGGTGGTTAGTAAAGTGGATATGATGCATAGGGATGGGGTGTACGGGATCGCAGAGATTGTCGAGTTGAACGCGACGGTGTTGTCGATACCTTACAAGTACGGGAGGTTTAGTTTGAATGTTGTGTTGCCGGTAGAGGGGGTAAAAGTGGGGGAGGTTGAGGAGAATTTGGAGGCGTTTCCTTGCATTGCTGTTATGTCGAGGTTGAAGAAAGCGTATGTTCAGGTGTCGTTGCCTAGGTTTCAGGTTGAGACAACTGTGGATTTGATTGATCCGTTGGAGAAGATGGGGGTGCGGAGGGTTTTTAGTGAGGAAGGGGCGGATTTTGGGAGGGTTGTTGGGGGTGGGGGTAATCCGGGGTTGTACTTGACTAATGTTGTTCATAAGAGTGTGTTGGATGTGAGTGAGGGGGGGAGTAGGGTTAAGGGGGCTAATTTTGGTGAGTTTTTGAGTTGTTTGATGCGTTTTTGTTACTTAGCTAATGATCGTATGTTTGAATTTGTAGTTGAAGCCGTTCCAGCGCAAGCCCGCGTGCTCACGCCATTCACAGTCAACAGGCCTTTTGTGTTCTTTGTCGCGGATCGGCTGCTCAACACCGTTGTGCTTGTTGGGAGGAAGGCTTTGTAGTCATGGAGATTTTTTAGAATTTTTATTGTATATTTTCAAGCGTACCTGAGTTAGTTTAATAAAAAATTGTTTTTTTACCTGACACATTTTTATTTGAGCATCTTCACACAAAAATTCTATAAAGTAACGATGACAAACAAGTATATAGAATCTGTCACTAAGCAAACCGGTTACACAACGTAGCGACTCTTATCATATCATGCCTCGATATAAACAGATTACATTACCAACAGGTGTACGAACTGATGTGCAAAATAACTTACAACGCACGTTATCGTAAGATGCAAAATTAATACGTGTGGTCATAACGAATATATATTGAATTTAGATAAGATACACGTATACAAAACGACTACGAAGAAACGAGATATGCGTAATGAATAGTGTACATGGAAAAAATTAATTATGTCAGTTTGTTAAGGACCACAAGGTGGGGCTACTAGATATTTTGTTTGTTGAAATATATAGGTTGAATTTCAAAAACGGTAGGATAAACAAATTCAAATTAGGTACGGTATGCTTTGACAATTTAGCACGTTTAGTTTACCATGGTGACCGGTTTTGTCTGTACTGTTTATCTGACCTGTCATGTCGCGAAATCAGAGCAGTTAAGTTGTTATGTGCTTTCCGATATATATTATGCTGATGAGTTGTTTCAAATTGATATTCAAGTGCTTAAATGTTTTTAGTATCGTCACGTAGGTGATGCTACCACACAAAATGCAATAAACAATTACAAATGCCAATTAAGATTAGATATTCGTTACTCGTTACCACAGGATATTTCGCAATTTCCTTATCGATTTAATTACGTTACGATCTTGGTGATATTCCAAATTGGGATGTAAAAATGATTGGGTTACTAAATATTTAACGTTTTTTTATTAAATCACTGTAATAGCAAATATCTACAAATTGAATGACAACATGTATAAACATAAAATATTAACTATCTTAAATATTATCTTAAACGAACAATATCGTTGCTATGATTACCAAATAACTACACGTATAAGTTATATATCCACTGATTGCTCGCACACTAAAATGATCAGTCGAGTAACAATGTTTAAAAAAACAGCTCTTGTGTGTGGAACTGGCACTGGTATTAAATTCACTAAACAAACTTAGATTAAAAAGGAACGTACAAGAACAATTTAACAGGAACAAGAAGAAACACAGTGAAAGGTAAAAAGTACAAATTAAGACTCAAATTATCATTCAAACCAACACCCATATCACTTGCATAGGATTACGTATCCTTTCTAAAATTGCACGGGCGTGAACCTCATCATAAAATCCGTAATCCCCACACCTCCGCTACTATATTTGTGTACAAGTAGCAGGAAATAACGCGAACGAGAGCGAATTTCGCAATAATATATTTTGCATAATTTTTTGTATCAAATTCCAATCATAAATTCGATGGGCTTAACAAACGATTACGTTTTGACAATAAGAGGAATGAAACGTTTGGAGCTTTACTCACTTTACACACTCGCTGTCCTGTAATCAAGATGAACATGCACACTCGACTAGACGTTAAACTATCTAATTTTAATAATCCGCAGAGTAGCCGCTGTACGTGTACTGATCACTACTGCGTGCTTGTATCTGCTGTCCATAGTCGCTACTGTTGTGTCCATCGACGACATACGTGTATCCGAGATATGTCGCTGGGAGTAGATCGAATGTTGGCGACTCATTATCTTTATTCGAATGCAAGTCTGTTGAGTGGGTGGGTGGGGGTGGTTGAGGTTGACGAAGCTTTTGACCGAATTGGGGTTGGGATGTTGGGTGGTCTTCTGTTAGCGGGATGAATACTGGGTGGTTTGGGTTGTTTATGACTGATGTGTTTAGAGGGGATTCTTGGGCTCTTGTGACGGCGTTTGTGTAGCTGAACTTTGAGCTGTACTTTTGGGGTTTTGGGAGGGAGGTGAGGCGGGTTGAGGAGCCGATTAGGGCTTTTATTGGGGTGACTCGGGATTCGGAGGGGAAGATGAAGCGGGAGCGGTGGTGGGATGGGGAGGAGTAGTATGGGCGGCGGGTTGTTTGGAGGGTGTAGCGGGAGGGGGTTGGGGGTTGGTAGCGGGCGTGGCGGCGGGATTGGGAGCGGAGGCGGTCTGAGAGGCGTTTTAGGAGGGATGTGAGGGAGGTGTCTTGGGGGGATGAGTAGGATGATGGGGGTTGTGACGGTGGTGGGGGGAGGGTTGTTAATGGGGATTGGTTTGTGTATGAGTACCCAATGTTGTTGTTTTGGACTTCGTATGTTTGGAGGTAGCCTTGGGGGAAGGTGTAGGATGTTGGGGGTGGGGGTCTGTACGTGTTTGAAGGAGGTGGAGGGGGTCCGTATGTGCTTTGAGTTGGGGGTGAGGGACCGTACGTGTTTGATGGGGGAGGAGGTGGTCCGTATGTACTTTGAGTTGGGGGTCCATAGGTACTTTGGGGAGGCGGTGGAGGACCATAAGTACTTTGAGTTGGTGGAGGGGGTCCATACGTATTTTGAGGAGGTGGTCCATAAGTACTTTGAGTTGGTGGTGGAGGTCCATACGTACTTTCACTTTGTGGCGGATTCTCAGACGTACCCGGCGGTCCATAACTTGGCGGTGGAGACATACTCGGAGGTCCATAACTCGAACTAGGAGGAGCTGAAGTACTCGGTGGACCATACTCCCCACCAGGATACCCCCCATCAAGATTATTCCCCCCTTTCAAAAAGTAAACCTCAGGTTTTTTAACACCCCCATTACCCCTCAAATCCTCAACCCTGACATCATGAGAAGCCTCCTGGGGCAACACGTATATTTTAGTAGGTTTCTTCCCATCAGGACCCTGGAGCAACGTGATCTCGTGCTTGAACTGTGTAGCTGGTACTTCTACGAATATCACTTGTTTCTTTGGGGTCATTTGAGGAGGGATTTTTATCACGTTTTTTTGTTGGGGGGAGTCGTATTCTCGGGGTTCTTTACAGACAATGTTGACGTTTGGTTCGGAGGATGATGGGTTGTAGCCACCGTAGCCTGTTGATTCGCCGCAGTGTTGGTGGTAGAGTGCGAGGACTTGGTCGACTTGGTCTTCGGGGAGGTCGGAGATTATTCCGGCTGTTGTTAGGGTTGATAGGGTTAGGACCTTTAATGGGGGGATGTGGATTAGTTAAATTGATTTACGATTTAGTGTGGTTTATTTGATGCTTACCAGGATGGTCCAGTGGAGGTTAGACATGTGCGCCATGTTGATTTAGTTAATTTTCAACTCCGAATTTCGGAAACTTTGAATTTTCACTTAAACTCACGTTAAAACTTAATATTACCACAGCAACGTTACATTTTGATTTTTTGAAAATTCCAAAAACAAATCACTCCAAATATCCCCCTCCACGCGTACCACAAAAAAGTGAAAACTAATAAAAGCTAATTAAATTCACGTCACTCTCGTCTATTTCCTAGACCACATCGTTATTCTGAATTTCCTGAATGACTCGTTCAACCTCAAAGTTCAGACACAAATGAATTAATAGGTTTACAACTTCAAACTACCTCCTCACCTGGTCACTTGGCCAACGTTGAATAAAAGCGTGTGCTTACAAATCGTAACGGTTTTGTGTACCTTTTTTTCGAAAAATAACGCACCTGCAATACAGCATTGTTACGTTCATCTTTGGATGTTAATAGGCCTTAATGCTTCTGAACGATGCCTTTTTTGTTTCGATTATTGCGACAATAAACGCGATCGTTGGGATTTTTTAATATGAGATGGGTTGATGATGGAAAGAGGGTAGGATTGGACCTTTGTGTGTGTAGATGTTTGAAAATGGTTAACGTGTAAACGAGTTTTTTTTACGTAACGCTTTGCATGGTAGGATGGTTGAAGGTGCTTGTGTTCGTTGATTTGTAGATTCGTTATCGAATGTGTAAGATTACTTTTGTGTTTTTTTTTGGGATTTGTAATAGTTGATTATGTAGTGATGGTGATTTGTGGTTTTTTTAGAGTGGTGTGAGGATGGGTAAATATGTGAATAGGTTGTACGTGGGGGTTTTTGTGAATTTGTTTGGGATTTAGTATTGAATGATGGGTTTTGATGATGGATATTTGGATGATTTAGAGTTTTTATTAATATAACGTTTAATCACGTTCGAATATTAAAATTAATGCCGTGATTATGATAATTGACTTGTTGTTGACAAGATTTTTGCTGTCTGTTTTTATATCCAAATATTAGCTAAAAATTGATTTTGATGAAAAGTAACATTCAAGTCCAAATTTTTACAGAAATTTAGGGCTAGGGTTAACTCACAAACCGTACGGCGTACTTGCTTGTACTAGATAAAAGTATGCATAAACTATAATATTGAGAATCAGGAAAAATTCTAAAATAATTTGTACAATTTAAAAGACGTTGTTTGATCAAGAGTACCAGCGAAAAAATTTGATAACCTAGGTTTTCAAGTTGACTGGTATTCTGTACAGATATTTGCATGAATGTCTAGCTTTGAATAAAAAGAATTAAAAAAACATAGTAAAGTTTCTTAAATTTTCAAAAACTTAACTCATGTTAAATTTCAGATTCTATAACGAAATTGACTGTAATTTGTAAATTATTTTGCTGGCGTTTGCTAAGCACAAACTATTTTGATAAAAATTGCAAAATACATTTAAACTTGAACAGTTTCGCATATCTTTAAGTGTGGTAAATTAAACATAAATATCTTGTTAATCTACTTGTTTGTGTAAAAGAATTAAAAGCTATAAACGGCATTTAGACAAATCAATTAAAACTAAATTTAAAGATTGAAATATCCTTTTAAATCCATTTTTAAATTTGAGGTTTTTGATATCACAACCATCTATAGCACAACTTAAAATATTTGCCTCTTCGTACACAACACAAATTACAAACAGACTATTCCCCAAAAACCTCCTCGCAAATCCAAAACCCATTCACAAACCCATCCAAACCATCACTCGAACAGACATGCCAAACAAACGGAAGCATCATCGAACCCCACGTTCATCATAACCA
>JAQFXM010008993.1:0-10067 GCA_034693345.1 Entomobrya multifasciata | reverse complement strand
ACTTATGTAAATTGATGCATGACTATTCAAAATGGAAATAAAGACACCATAGTGTTGATCGATTGTGTCATTCTAAGGAAATGCGTAAACGATCAATCACAATTAACTATATAATCAATATCGACATTTTGATTATTAGCATTTTCGGCAAAACCTCTTATTTGTCAAAATTAACACTAGGCATACATCAATCAAATATTATTGTGTGTTATTAGGTTATTGATGACATGTTAAGCTGAAGCAAAAGCTAAAGGCCAATGAAATAACAATGGGACTCGTGTAATGACAGACAATGAATAAACTCATCAAGTATTTGTTATCCAGAGCAAATATTATTATTAACCATCTAATCAAGTATTAACCGATTATATGTTGGAATTCGAATATAAATTTAGAAGTTCTTTGACGAAATTTTATTTATACGACCATACTCAAAATGTAGACCTATTTAACTGCAGTTGTCAAATCGTCAGGTGCTAAAATGTACCGTAAAGCCGAGTATTATTTATATTTTTGTTTTCTAAGAAACTTTGTCTTTAGTTTAAGTTGTTTTTATGTTAATGCATTAGAAACTCCGTCACTTACATTGAAAAATAATACTCATATTTGTAACATCAACTGGTTTGAAAGTACTATTACCGATCTAAATTCTAGTGTCTATTACCACAACTCCTTTCAAGTACCACTTGCTCAAAAATGTGATCTTTATTTCAAAAACGAATCAATTTGTGATCTTCACCAATTAAAATGGATTTTCAGTCGTAATATCACTTGCGCTTCAAACACCAAAACCAGTAATCTTTTATTATCCAACAGAGTACCAAAATCAAATGCTGAAAATTTTGTCATTATGAACTATTATGGCATACCACAAAGCTATATTAATAGAGCACTGACAAACTACTCCAGGATCAGAGACTATTACAACAATCCAAGTGCATATGCAACAATTTATATCATTGCAAATGTATTAGCTCAAGCTGTTAACGCAACATTATTGTCTTCACCATATGCAATGCAGCGGAATATTTCTGTTCAACATTTTCCTTCAATTTTCCCCTCTATTCAAACCTTTGAATCGTCAGGCCTAAACTTGAATTATTTGTGGCGTAAATATCGGCAACCAAATAGTGATTACTACGAGGAGCTCTTTTTGATGAGGCGCCATTCTGTCGGGTTTAACTTTGCTTACTGTGAAGTTCCACGTTTAAAGTTGGAAAAACCTTGGAACTTGAGTTCTCTCTCAAATGCATTTGATTTTTACGTTTGGGCAATTCTTGTAATTACAATTATAGTGCTGAGTATAACAATATATTTAAAAACAGTAGGCTTTTCGAGTAAAAATGCATTTACTCCTTTTCAAATCTTAAGTGATGTTTTCGCAAGTTTTATATCATCCTTATCTGCACTTATTGCACCCGGTGTAAGCCTATTGTTGGTGCAAAATGCGAGAATTAACAGTGCACTATTTATTTTGTGGACGTTTGTTTGTATCGTCATAGTTAATTACTATAGTGGTTCAATTACAAGTTTAATGATTGTACCTCCAGCTGAAGATGTTATGACAATCGTTTCGCAGGCCAAACAAAGGAACTATACACTTTTGTTCGATGATATAAATCAAGTTCGAATTTTAAATTCGACTGTGCGAAACATGGCCGTGGAACATAGTCACAAAGATCCCACCATTGACAAAGATGACATGGACTTGAATGCAGTGGAATATTTGCTGGACAATATGAGACCTGTGTCTATTTCAGTGATTTCGAACAAGTCAGAATTTTTGGAGAACTTTGCTTTCAACAAAAAAGTTATCACGATTAATATGTGGTTTTTCGTCATAGCATTGGTGAATCAAGCACACGATTTAGTGGCTATGAAAGCTAATTTAGATGCCTCCAAGCCTAAAAGAAGATGCCATCTTGGTAAGAGGTTAATTCCAGCTGCTGAAGTATTTTATATTATAACACCACCAGCTAATACAAAAATGAAAATAATTGCAGAGTGGGTAAATCAAGCAGGAGTTTTTGAACTTTGGTTGGGCGAGTTTGTCAAAGTTTTGTTTGCAAATAGGGTACAAGATCGGTCGAAAGTTGTTAGTCCAACTCAAATGAAATCTGGATTTGAAACAGAATTTACTCCACTTCAGTTGAAAGGGAAAATATTAATTGTATTCTTTTTGTGGACGGTATGTTTGACGTTTTGTTTTTTGGGCTATTTGGTGGAACTAGTATTTAAAAAGTACCAGAAATATAATGAGGCTTTAGATATGACAATGCCGGAGTGTATGCGTATGAGTGATCCAGTTGTCTTTGTTGAAGTACGTACAACTCGTAAAAACTTCAAAAATTTAGTTTAGCTAGTAAACTCTACTAGCTAAAGTAAATTTTTGAAGTGTGTCGTGTCTCTGTAATGTTCATAAAAAATCAATGTATCGCAAGTATTTTCCAATTATTTCATTTTATTCAAGCTTACAAGAAATTAGCAAAACGAAGCAAATTATTTTTGTTGTTGTTAGTAATTCTCATAAATCAATATAACAGTAATGCCTGTGTATAACTATCAGTTATCATAACATCGAGAATTACCGATGTCGAATTTTATATGGTGCTGTTTATTTACTTTTTTAAATTTCTGATGAGCTATAGTCATTTAAATAAAAATTGGAACACTATTCTAAGTACCTGGTGAATTTTTATAAAGCTTACATTTTTAATGGGATGTTGATGTTTAAATTGTTGCTGTTATGATTTTTATTGATTGACTCGTATTGATTTATTGACAAAAACTTGTTTATTTTTTAATGGCTTTTTAGTCATATAAAATTTGAAAATACATGTTTTATAGTGGATGGACAATATAATTATATTGTGTGAAATCAGAATAGACTACATGCATAAGTTCCATTGTTGAAAATATTATTTAACAAGCAATTCGTTTTTAATTGTACACATGTGGTATTACTGTGATAAAAAGGGCTTTGAATTTAATGGGCTTTGTTTGTTCGTCTAATAAAGTACAGTAATTTGTTTAATTTTACTACATATGTATGTTATAACATTGCTAATTTCATCGATGTATAGTCATACAAAATTGGGTGGATAAAGAATAGCGTTTTTGCTGATCATCATGCAATCTCTATTTGTTTCAATTTAAAAGCTGTGATGAAAATTCAACGCACTATCTTTAAAACAATAGCAGCCAACGCCCAGAGCATGGGCAAGGTTTGGAAATGATAATGTAATTATTATATATCTGTAGAAGCTTAAATTGGCTTTAACTATGTTTAATAGTCATAGACTAATTTTAACTTATTTACATAATATACATGCTGATAGGCAAAATATGTAGTTATCACGCGTGGTAAAGTAAATTGGAAAGGTAATTCGAATTGATAAGTAAATGAACTTATAATACAAAGTTAAATATTGACTGCAATAGAACATAAATGATCTTGGTTGTAAAATTATTTGAATTTACGTCAACATAACTTAAGAACAACGTGATGATGGGATATCATCACGCAAAAATCATCGGTCTGTCGAAACATTTTTGGATACCAGTATATGTATTTGTATCGGTTGACTTGTTAAAAGTACATGAAATAAAGATCATTATTTCTTTTTAAATTATTATATTTTGGCCGTTTTTTCCGCAAACCTTTTAAATTTTAAAATATGAAGCTTTGTAGGGATTTATAGATTTCATTCTGAAAAAATGATATAAAACAAGGTGTAAAAATGTGGTTATGTATTCAATGCCAGTTGAATAAGTATCGTCGTTATCTCTGCTGCAAATGAGGCGTTACTACGTACGTTGTTTACGTGAAATGTAATAGTCTGCACGAACTAATACATAGCGGAAAAATTTCTTCGTTTTAATTTGAACACGGCCAAAAACATTACACCTTTTTTAGAAATATTGACAGCGATATGACATCAAATATGAAGAAAATCCTAAATAAACCAATAATCGATAGTATTTCCCCTACCCACCTTGTTTACAGTCAACTTTTGTAGTTTGGTTAAATTTAATTATGCTGGAAATGTATTTACGCAATTCATATGTGATAGAGTACGTAAGTAGCCAGTAAAGCAAAATATATTGTTGACTTTTTTATAGATAATGTATAAAATGAGCATTCATTATTACGTGACATCAACTCAAATTTTTTAATGGAATAGAAGTATGTGAGGGTGTTTATTTGTATGTTTTTCAAAGTAAAGCGATTGTTTATTGTTGTCTCGTACAAACGGCGCTTTCGATTATAACAATATGCTCTTCTGTTTCATCTCGTCTAAAACATATTTTGTAAAATGGAAACTAATGGGCATGTAAACATTTTTTGGTACTTTATTTGGGTTATGGATGCTACTTAAAACCAAAAACTTCTTCCGTATTTGACACATCATACAAATATACTTTCACCATTACGTTAAATAAGTTTTCACGTTTCCTGCATCTGAGCACTTATAAAAAGTCAATTAATAATGACACACCAGAACTCGCACAGTGGCAGTGGAGTGTACAAGGTTTTGACTCACAAATATAAATCATTTTTTATAATTTCAAAAGTAGACATGGGGAAGTCTAGCAAGTGTCTTGTAATTACTCTCAAAGCTTTGGCTTTGTTGCTTATAGTTTTATTCTTTGGTTTTATTTCTGCGTACATTTATATCATTAGTTTTAAAAGCAGTCCTTCTGCCAATATGACAGAATTGGAAAATAGATTGAAATGCTTTGTGTGCGAAACACTAATAAGTTATCCTGACAGACAAACTTCAGATCGAATTAATCAAAGTAGCAGCTCAGTAAAAAGCACTCAAGACGACTTACCTGAAGATACCGAATGCTTACGAAATCCACAGTACATCCAGCTTTGTCAACCAGGTTAGGAAACAATCACTATTTCTACAAGTATTAAACTACAATTAAACTACAAGTTTGTAGTTTAATTTATATTAACTATTTAAATCAATGCTTTTAGGAGAATACTGCGTGGTCCTTCATCAGAGGCTTAACGAAATTGAACGCATTGTTCGAACCTGCCACAAGGGAGATGGAAAACTTGGATGCAATTCCGACATTATCAATGGTATAGAAGAAAAAACTTGTTTTTGTAATAAAAGTTATTGTTGCCAAATACCGTTTGTTGGTGATGGCAAACAATGTTTCTCAGTTTAGCTTAATTTTTTTCAAAAATTATTTTGCATCAGCCGGGAATCGAACCCGGGCCGTCCGCGTGGCAGGCGAACATTCTACCACTGAACCACTGATGCTTACTTATTAACCTAAACTCATTTACTATGCTTTAAATTTGACATATACATATAACGTGGCCAGAGTTTCCTAAACAAACTTAATGAGATTTTAATTGTCTCAAATTTTCATGCTTGTGACCAACTATAATATTGTGACTATAGATCGTAAATGCGTCATAATTAGCTGAAAGTTCAATACTAGTTAGCTAGTTAGAGCATTCATTATCGAAAGCATCAGTGGTTCAGTAGTAGAATGTTCGCCTGCCACGCCGAAGGCCCGGGTTCGATTCCCGGCTAATGCATTTTATTTTTTTTAAATTTTGTAACTTCAATAAAAAAAATTTATAACTAACTACACTACTGTTTTCCCATAGATCAAAGTACGTTCGAACGTTTAAAATTCTGGGTACGACTATATGTAGTATTAGTTTAAAGATAATAATTTTATTACAATTTTTAATTTCATTCTCTTACACGTACAAGCTTTACAACAGACAAAGCCTGTATAAACCAATTCGCATCTTTTGCACATCCTCCCCACAGTAAATACAATCGGACCTTTTTATCTGCCCTTTCAATAGGCATTTTACTTCTCCCCTTCATTTTGACTTCTTTCCCGTCATCCAACACTTCAAAAGGAACAACCAAATCATATGCATAAGTTGCTGGTCTATACGCTAAAATATCAAGCTGTTCTACAATATCCAATCCACCAAATGTAATTTTGAAATGTCGTGCTCCCAATTTTTTATAAGCGGGCTCATTAAAACTGAACTTAAGCTCATAAAGCCCATCACCGTCAGTTGGTATCAAAATTAAAACTTTTGCACCATGACTATTTCCTGGGCGACGTCCCCAAATATAGTCATAATACAAAGGAAAATCTTGCTCAGGTATACCAATTGGCCTAAAATCGTGCATATTATTTCTTCGCACTACTTTTAAAGGATCGTCAAAAGAAGTACCATCATCTTTTGTAAAGTTGACGCCCCAGATATCAGTATGAGCTGGGCCATTAAAATTCACAGCAAACATGGTTTTCACAATTTGACAATCGCCTCGTTGTACAATGTTGTTGCAGACTACGCCTCCGTCAACATAAAATATGTGCTCACCTCCTCGACGGCATTCCCTACTTTTTTCGTCAAAGCAGGAATAACTGCAAACTATACAAAAATCTTAGCTTAGTTTTGTAAATTATAATTCTATAATCGAATTTCAAATTACTTACGTTTGGCAGGTGAAACACATCTAAAAGTTGTTTTATTATATTCACATCCATTTAGTCTGCATGCACAAGAGTCTGTATTAAAATCTTGGCACTGTTTCCCATTTAAACCTGGTTCTCCAAATTTAACAACCGAAAACGCGGATACTAGAAAATTTCTATTTTTGGTATTTTCACAAGCGCCATAGCAAAACGATAGGTAAAGCCGTTTGTCTTTAGGAATTGCTATTCTAGGTTGTCCCCTAATACGGAGTACAGTTCCTTGTCCAGAAATCTCAAAATTTAAGGAAAGATCAAGTGGCTTTAATCTGTCTCCAGCTAAGTCAAATATATCAATTTCTTGGAATATTGGTATGTCAGCAAACATGATTGTAAACCTCTGCAAAACAAATATATACAAGATTCATAACTTATTTCTTCAGCTTATAGCATATTTTTATTTCGATCATCTCGTTTTACCCGTAATCCCGCTGTTGTAACTTTAGGATCATCTTCCATCAATCTTATTGACAACTCATATCTCCCATCTTCACATAAACGTATGCCATAACTCAAACAATAACTCGAATCTTGTTGATTTGGGTCAGAATGTAAAAAGCTAACCCATAGTTTTTCATCGCCTTCGGGTTTATCACCTGTGTCATTATGATTATGTGACGTTCGGTACTGACGAATTTTATTTGGATCCATAATAATTATGTCTAGACGTGGAACGAGTGGATTTTTCTGTTCATCATCAACAAAACTTATGCCACGAGAGTCCTGGAATCCTATAGGATAGGGATTTTTAAATTTAATTCCAATGATGGTGTCATCGATTATACAGTTTCCACGAGATTTGAGGTTTTTACAAAGTTGACCGTTTCCCAAAGAGTAGAAGACGTTGGGACGCGAGCATTCTCCGGGTTTAAACTTGGATGCATGACAAGCTTTGGAAATTGTAATGAAATTAAGTATTAAAATGTTTTTCCAGATATTCGATTTTCTATAACATGCTTTCAAATTTTAAAGATATAAATTTACTTGTTTCAGTCGCAAGTGGTCTACAGTTTCCTCCAATTAAGTCGTACTCGCAACCACTTTCCTTACAGTCACACAAATTAAAACAGTTATCTGAACATTTCGTTGTACCTTCGGCTCGGCGCGACTCCAAGTCATCGCAATCTACAATTTTTAATCAAGCATGAATTACATATTTAAAAAGTGTATGCTAATATATTTTGTTAATCTATGTTTCTATTTGTTACCATTTAAACTTTCGCTTATACATCGTTTATCTCCGCAGCTGTATACACAACCTTGATTACGACATTCAGTCACGTCGTTGTTGTAACCCGGACAAGCTGCATAAAAGCACAAGTACATACATAGATTAGTGTATAACCTAAAGGTATGGTCCTCGATATAATCTTTTTTTCTTACAGTCATCTATGGATCTCTTGATTCTTCTCAATCCCCTACTATGATACTGTAAAAATATTTCACTGTTCACTGGTTTACTTTCTGGAATTTTAGTATTTACAGTGGTACAGAAAGTAACTAAGGTATACAAAATTATAGGAAACATATGAGGCAACTTAAATATATGTCGAGACGTCATATTTTCTTAAGAAATTGCTAGCTAAAATGGAACTTATGAGTTAAGGTTCTTTCAAATTGACTTGTATACAATGGTAAATAGGTCACGCTACTGACCTCAAAATATACACAAGCTGTAAAATTCCAAGAAATACATTGTCTTTGTACTGCATCAAAAATATCAATAAGGTTGTAAACCTTTTTATTCACATTGTTAGTCATCCATTATTCACCGATTTATATTGAAATCGGTCAGGCATAAACAGAAAATTATCTGGAAGCTGGAACGAGACACGTTTGTCTGGAATGTAATATGTGTGTAGTAATTAATGTGTATGATGTATGCCAAGATAAAATGAAAATGCTTAGCTTGATAGCAGTTAAATTCATGCGTGCCTGTAACTTTTAAACTTGAAGAACGTACATTTGGTAAATTCAAAGGAAACCTTTAGTAACTTATGCATATCAGCCCATTTGTGTTTACTGGACGTGTTGCTAGGGAACCACAACTTTTCCTAGTAATTTGTATTCAGACAAGACAATACTAAACTTTATTGACACAATGTTTTTCTCGTTCAGTAACTTCTGTTAAAATTTGATAATTTTAAAGAAGCACTAAGAAAAATCACAATTCCTAAAGGTTTAAAAAAATAATCGCGTATCAGTGAAGCTCTATATTTTAATAAATCGAGAAATTTATCGACCAACCATATAACTGTGAAGTCTAGCGAAATATATATTTTCTTTTCCAAATAAAACTTTTTACATTCTTACCACAATGCAACGACGAAGTGCGCTTGTATTGGTATTCGTCGTGTTTGTTGTGATTTTGGGAGGATGCTATTTGCATATTAGTAAGCAAACGGCCAAAAAGAATATGCCTGCTAAAAGAAGTCTTGGGGAGCTGCAGGAAAACTTTCGAAAGATTCAAGAAACTCTGAATAAAATGCAGGTACTAATTTATAATTTATTTTGTTTTTCCTATGACAGTGAATAATTCTGTGAAACGCTATTATAACGCTATATTATTTGAATGTAAAGTCACAAGTAACGTTTGATTTATGCTTAACAGGAAAGCTATGGTGCTTTGAAGACTGATACGGATCCAGATGAAATGGACGGATCCCTCAAAACTCCCCCAACAGTAATTAAAAACCCGTTGAAGGATCTCTAACACATTTTACTGAAATATTGTGCCGACTTAAGTAGAATCAGATGAAGAATAA
Organism: Entomobrya multifasciata; assembly: GCA_034693345.1. Taxonomy (NCBI): domain Eukaryota; kingdom Metazoa; phylum Arthropoda; class Collembola; order Entomobryomorpha; family Entomobryidae; genus Entomobrya; species Entomobrya multifasciata. The sequence continues at coordinate 774 of JAQFXM010008993.1, read as the reverse complement.
TATCTCTGTACGAAAATTCATGTATTTTGTTTTCAGTAAAAAATAAATTTAGAAATGCAAGTTTTTAAGCAAAACATCTGAAGCAGTGAAGTTTAATTATTTTGTCATTGTCATTACTCTAAAAGAAATAAAATTCGTTTCTTTGAATTCCCAACAAAAACTAACGCTTCAATTTCCCCATATTAGTCAATGGACATGGAAAACTGTTCCAAAGATTGCAACACTCTCTGTTCTCATTACAACTTTACTCCTTTCAGCATTGCTATTTAAAAAGCTTATACTTCCTTTAACCCCAAATATGTCCATAATACAAATAATTGTGGCACTACTAATGGTCTCGTTTAGCTACAGCTTTTTTGTCATCGGGTACAAAAGCGTACTCCAAAGTCACCAGTTTGGAGTTCCATTGAATGCATTTCTTGGAAATAAACTCAATTTCCCATTTGCTAAAATTGATGGAAGACAAATCGACATTGGAGGATGGCTACTGAGCTATTATGTTATTGGTTGTACTTTATTTGGAATACCACTGCCATTCATAGTATGGTATTTTAAATACGAACCCATTCATTTGCTTTTTGGTGAATTATTATTATTCGATTACAATAGTGGAGACATACTAACCAAAACTACAACTCAAATAATTCCACTGCTACTAGGCATCGTTATTTGGGTTGCACTATATAAAGTCTTAGGAACAGTGATTTTTATCTTTACACTGCTTATCTCTTGTATACACTCATATTTGGGTACACTTAAGAAAATTGGCGTGTT
>JAQFXM010008992.1:0-10068 GCA_034693345.1 Entomobrya multifasciata | reverse complement strand
CATAAAGTGTAACGCGAGAGATATAAATGCGACAGTTGGAAAAAGAAGACAAATGATATTACTTTTTGTACTGCAGAGAGATTTGGTTATAGGTACATAATATCATGCCGTGCCATTCCATTTGTGGAATTTTTTCTCTGCAATTTTGTTATGGAATGTTAAACATTTTTTCCGAATTTTTTCCACAAAATTAAACTACTGCAGTCATAAAAATACTTTTTACAATGTGGTATTAGTATTACGAAAACACGTGTTTTGCATAAATTTGCAATGTACATACATGTAAGTATTTTTTAAGGAGTATTTTTAGTCTGCATGTTACCGAAAAACGGAAAACTCATAAAATCTTACATATTTCCATGTTATTAAATTGCACATGATTTTTCAACCACTTTTCACACAAATTATACAAAATAAACACTAGCAGCAACACCAACCACCTATCATTATTATTGTCCCTGAAAAATCTCCTCGAGTGGTTCTACTGACCTAAATTTTTGTTCTCAGCGGAAATAAAAAGGGAAGGTGTAAAGCCGGTTTTTGGGGGATCGATCAAGTGTGTAAAGTGATCAGACCAACCGTAGCAAAAATTTGAGGTAGAAACTTTTCTTTTTATATTTGATTTTATGGTGAGCCATTGTGCGCTACATTTTTAATGCATTTAGGCACTTATTTTAATCCTTTTTATTTTTGTGGACTGGAGTGGTTTCATACATGAGTTGAATATTAACAGTCGTCAGAATAAATGAAAGAATTGACGTAAGCACAGGCTTGTGGTAAATCTACTTGGTTTTAGCATATATCAGAGAGCAGTACACAGAACATATTGGACATCAGTGAACATTGATAACCCACAAAATATTTCAATTCGATTTGAATTGAATGAACATAGAAGTCCAGCACTCTACCACAGAAACACGTTGCGTCACTCACCAGTCACTAGTCACCTTATAGGAGAAAAAACAGGAAAAGAAGAACAAAGGACAAGGCGCCCGTCCATGTCCGATATATGTGTATGCTAGACTAAAATGACTTATTATACAACGTCCACAAATCGACGGGAACCAAACTGGAACTTTTGCTGCTTCAACGAAATGCAAAATAACCAGAGACCAGAAGACTAGGAAATTCACAACTATACACTCACACACCACACGACACAGTGGTTGCCTTTATAAAAAATGGCTAATAATAAGGGCAACTCTTGATTATTAGAAAAGACTATATGGACCTAAATATAAAAAAGGACACGAAACTCAGAAGTTCATCATATCATCATAGCTTAGTCGCTGGTCAACTTTTAGCAAAAAACTCACGTTATCACCATTGCCAAAACAGAGTACCAGGATAAAAGAAACAATGACTACTAATTCAGTAGCGGGTCTTGTCGTTGCCAATTTGCAGCACAGTTCTCAGTTATACTGGCCATTTCTTTTCATTTTTTTTGCAAACACACGTTTCAACGCATAATGAAATCAAGTTGAAAGCCCATGTTTTATAGTAGCTAGACTGTTTTAGAAAGGAGAATGTCAAGTCAAAAGAAAGGGGTGGAGGAGAATAATGTAATTGTAATGAAAATGAACATTGCATGTGACGCGACAGTGTACTTGTACTTTTTCATGTTTCAAAGAAGGAAACTAGTATTTATACTTTATCACAAAGAGAAGAATGCAATGTTGACTACGACACATCAAGCAAACGCCGGAGTCGGAGTCAAAACTTGGAGAAAGGAGGAAAAACGAAATCACTTATTTCGTGATACGGTAAGTATGGTTGACGGAGAGAGTGGGAGTTGCAGTTTTTCATGTAATTTTGAATGACTCACAAATAACAAAATGGAGTGAAAACCGTGAAAGTATTGTAAGTTCATTTCGCTTGCATTTTCACTTCATAATGCAATGCCAAAGCCAAAAGGAGCATGTTTGCTAAAAAGTTTTTTTTTTGTATGGAAATAAATAGCGAATTATTTGCAATTGTAACGAGTAATAAGTTTGATTAAAGTTTTTATTATTTGCAAATCTACTTCATTAGTCAAACTTTCCATGGCTTAAGGCAAATTGGGAAAAAAACAGTAGGATACTTTCACTTTGACGTATTTGAACAAAGAGTGTTGCGAAGTTATTGCGTATGTATGCATGTATTCACGGTAGGAGTGTTTACATTGCAATGTCAATGCATTGTAAATGAAGTCCCTTGTGTATCCTGCTCACTGCAGGTCGATATTGATCTGATCTGATTATCACCTCTCTCTAACACACATACACACTCACTCCAGGGGTAATGGGTATTTTACACACAATCTAACACCTGTAAACTTTCCCAGTTGGAATAGTACTAATAATGGACACAACAAAAAACTTGAATGAATGGACTGATAAATTATAAATTTCGATCAAAAAGTTCCCACTGATGTTTAGCTTTCACTTTTCAGAATTTTCATTGGGTAATCTTTTTTTCAGCCGACACGACATGTTATAAGCTAACTGGTCATGGGGCTACTGTATCGCAATTTGCAATTCTGGGATATAATATCTGCGAAAAAATATGACATGAGTTAGTGTCCAGTTCATACAAAAACGTCAACAGTTTCAGAACTGGACAAACCGCTTTCCTGATCCGATTGTACGATTGCGAATTTCAGTGAAAAGTTGTGTGGTACGTTGTTCCTTCTTATTTTGCTACTTACTGCTGTTAATATGTAAAACTTTTACTGGCTTGACTTGGCTATTTTTTTTCTTCTACCCAACTGGTTGTGCAACAACATGCCCTCCGGTGGCACTAATAACGTTGCGGCCAGTAGCTTATAAGCTGTGCCACTGGTTCTGCTACCGCCACCACCAAAAGACGAAGGTGAGGTTAATAACAAACCAGTATGAAAAAGTTGAGCTTGAGGTGCTTTCTCTTTTTCAAATAGCATTACAATATATAAAAATATATAAATATATACACATAAACAGTCAGTGGAGAAGTAAAGTATAAAGCGGTAATTCAATACTTAACTATACTCAACGAGTGAAAAATATTTTTCTGCTAACCTAGCAGCAGCTTAAAAGCTCCTAGTCTGGTCTGGGCCCATAATACATAAAAATGGCAAAAGGAAATGTTAAACTTTCTTGTTATGTTGTTTGGCTTGCAAAAAATTTCTTCCCCAATGTTATATTTATTTTTACCTATCTATTACCTATATATGTATGTGCATTAAATTACATGGTGGGAGTTGTAGCTTGGTGGATATCTATAGTACTAGCACCGAGGCAAAAACATTATTGTGGTATTTTTTTCGCTGGAATTATTGGAATCGGCATACGTTACACTCTGCCATTTCCTCCATTTACCAACCAAGTAAATAATAGTGGCTTCCATAGTCAGGTTTCATATACCGTCATGCCTATATACTCTGAACTGTAAATACGTTTTTGCCATATATTTTTGTAGTGAAAGGAAATATATGGACATTAAATTGAAGGCAACATACCAGGTAAGCTAATCCACCATCAGTCCAGCACCAGCACCCTCATGTCAGTCCAGTCAGTCCATCAGCTGTACATAAAACTTTTTTTAATCCAGCAATTCAACACTACTAGCGCAAGTACAAGGGAGCAATGGAGTTGCATTGCAGTTTCGATATAAAATGGCAATGTTTTGCTTATTGCTTCCTGGTCTGGTCTCTTTGCCTTGCCGCTTGCTTAAAGCTCTTGTGGGACATGGACACAGCCAGTTAAGTCTATAAAGTGGTAAGGTAAGACGATGAGTATAAAAGGCTGGCTAATATTTTTACCGGACTACTGACTTCACTGAGAAAGTGTTTTCCACTTTCTTTTTTTTCGCTCACGGCTTTGCTTTGTAACATTATATCTGCTTATCTGCTAACCTGCCCGTATGAAATAATAGCGCAAATAAAAAATATAGTGTTTTCTCTTTTTTACTCAAGAAGACTATCATTCTCATATGATCATCAGTATATCGTTATGATAAGAAACACAAGAAGGAAGAACAGAACAGTGCCCGCATAAAACATAAACTTTCCAGAGAAAAGTAGGCAGTGTACATCTTTTATAGACAACACACGCGTACAACGTAAAAAACTGAAAAGGAGCAAGGTTGTTGAGAAACACAAACACACCAGACTGGTTTCAGTTTCTAAAAGTAATCACATATGTAACTGTAATAATGTCCATGCCTGCCTGGGTTCAAAATATCCACTAAAACTATACACAAGAAGAAAAAATACATAAACGATTTTACTACTGTTTTCCTTATTTTCACACACTACGCTTGTTTTTTTCCGATTGTGACTTTGGCTGAACTGCATTGACTTCGTTTCCAAATGGACGAAGTGAGAGTAAGTGCCTTATTTTTTACTTGCTGCGGGTCGTCGATCAAGGATCGTTTTGACTACTCTTGCTGTTTTCCTGCCATGCGGACTCTGCTACGCCATGTAAGTGTATACGTGCAGAACATGTGTATCAGTCAAAGTGACGGCGTAAAATGCTGTAGGAGAAAGTCAGGTAAACAGACATTAAAGGTTTAATAAAAAGTAACCGCTTTCACTGACATTTCTCCACTTGCCGTACCGTACCATTATAAAATGAGGTATTGCGAAACGAACAGCGCAGCAGTAGGATAGAGAAGACATAAATAATATTTTAAAAAGAAAATTATTATAAATGCAGCAATAGCAATTTCATTATATGGATGATCACATCATGATGATGATGAAATATTTTAATTTTCTTGATGTATACTGTGCAATACGATTAATGGATCGCATAAATTTTCCTCTTGTTGTTTATAAACCAACTAAACAGATAATATTTGACACGGTAAATAATGGCGCCAACATAATATGAATAAAGAAACAAGAAAACCGATTAAAAAGGAACCACGAAATGTCAAGGAGGCTTAAAATATATGTATTTGCCGATCGGTGAATTATTCTGTGTCAACGATTACATCATGCTACCCCGCTTAAATTTTTTATTAGTTTGGAAAAAGAAGATTATATGACATCCCATTCTCGACAGTATGTTTTAAAATACATAATATAGCTCAATATTTACAGACCACGCCGAGAAAAAAATAAGCCACTGCAGAATGAAACCCAATGCTATACTCAATATAGAAAACTTGAAGAATTGCACTAACAACCGGCATACCAAACCTATCAAATGCAACGACGACGGAGCTTCACAGGAGAAAACAAAGGAAAGCTAGCAAGCCAAAACACCACTGCCCTCTTCAAAAGGAAAGTGGAACGTAGGTGAACAAAGAAAACTTTCACCTTTGGCTTTATACTAAGCTACAACCGTTATCGTCGCTGGGAAGCGCTCAATTCGATACAAGTACTTACTATGTTGGATATACATGTCATTACCCTTGTGTATAGGCATGAGAATAATTTTATTTTCATGTAAACCATATTTCTCAATTTATTTTTAAACCATTGTAAATGAGAGTTTTATTTTTAAAACATTGGTTGAAATGAACTTAATTATAGTTAATATACCTGTTGTTGAACATTTTACGTTATGGACATGGCGTATTATTATCGACAATTTCGTTGAAATTTAAAAATCAATAATTTTAAATTAAAAGGTATGAGTATCAGAATTTATATGCATTTATGTTTGTACATGTACAAAAATCTGTACACATAATCACATATGTAAATATGATGAAAAGTATACTTTTATGTTTTTTGTGACTTTTGAGATGAACATTGTCAGCTCAATAAAAATGTGATGGGCTAAGTTTCCTTAGATAAAATATGCATTAATGATGCTGGAAATGGTATTGTACCATTGCATTGTACGTATATTTTTACAAATGATAAACATATTATGACAAAGCGTGTGTGAATTCATGTTGAGAAGCTTCATGGTGAATTAGTCGCAGAGTCAGTAAAATATTTTCAGTGCATGCGATGCGGTTTTTACCAGATTTCTTTTTTACGATTATGTATTTTATGCGCATTTTTTCCAGAAGCTTTTTAATATGACCCAGTTTTTGACAGTAATGGCAGATAGATGGTATTTGTTTATACTTACCTGGATATGTAAAGCATGTGTATTATACAGTTATGCAATTCTATACATTTGCACAATACAACACCAAAAGCGAAGTAGACTATATATAAAATGACTATCTATTTTTTACACTCTAGCGACACAACAACAAAGAGTCATTTTTGTGATTTTGTCATTACCTGAGCCACTTTCTCGCCCACTTTTACTCCCTGCAGGAATTTCCCGGATCCGTTTTCCTGTATGGACATCTGCAAATAGCCCATAGAAACAGAAGGCTGCTGCAAGTTGAGTCGTGAAAAAGCTAGAGGGTCACTGTCACCACCACCTTGCTCATTGTTATAAGAATACTGCTGTTGTTGTTGTGCCAACAGGAGTTCTGTAGGTCGGACTAGAGGAGGAGTAGTCGCAGAAGACATGGGAGTTGGCGGAACAGAACTCATGATTGAGGCAGACGGAGTTGTACTGGCTGGTAGTAGTAGGAGTGAAGATGCTTGATTCTGTGATTCATTGATACAGATTGCGCGAGGAATTTCGTGTCATTCGTGTGATTTTTTTAGTCCAGGGACAAGAAGAATAGGATTTTTTTTTGAGTTTTTTGTGCATTTACTTTTTTAAATTTAAAATAAAGATGTCTTTTTGTTTTGTATACTTTTAAAAGAAAAAATCATGAATAGGAGGTTGGATAGAAGGCTTTTGAAAGAAGGAAATGGTTTTTAAACATGTTTGTATTTTTCTATGAATCTCTTGCTCATGCGGGGAAACTGGACACAGAATGCATTGACAATGTCAATTTGACACATATGTATTTTATTTTGGAAATGGAATGTTTAAGGCATTTACTTCGAGATAGATTTGATACCGTGCATCTTCACGTTTTAGGGTCAGGTCTGTATGGTCAAGGTCAAAAGGTCACAAAAAGTGCTTGTCATGTTCAATAATCAGTGCAAATGGAGAGGACCGTGTGTGTATGTGTAGATTTCAGCTTTTGAATTTCTACTACGCAATAAAACTCCTCCGACACATTATCTTGTTTTCCATTGTTGAATATTTGCTTATCCATCAACAATCAAGAATATATATATACCAAGCTCAGTACACAATGATAACAACAAATAGCGACACAACAGAGGGATGTTGGCATTTTTATTTTTTTCAAGTTCGGCTTTTTAAGTGAAATTGTTTTTGGAGAGACCGAACGAGACAACAACAAACAAGGTAGAATGATATTTTTTTGGCAGTTTCGTAATTTCTTATATGGGGCGGGACACATGATAGGCTAAACTTACACTAAATATATTATGATGAAAGATCTTAGCAAACTATTTTAATTTTAATTTTATATCTAGAAACTTTTTTTTTGAAAGTGAAAGTGAATAGTAAATGCAAAAGGGCAAACTTTGTCAAAGAGAGAGAAAAAGGGAAAGTTTGTACATTTATTCTACAAAAAATTAAGAAAGCGCGAGCATGCAAGTTTCGTAATTGGTTATTTGGTTATGTGGGTTGCAGCAGGCGTTAATGTGAGGTTAGAAATACATGCGGTAAAAGTTTTTGAAAAGGATATCTCAAGTTTTTAAATAGGAAAAATGTAAATTTTGTATCTTTTGTGTAGATATAAATACAGTCAAACTTCTAATTCTAATGCTGATAAACAAATGGTTATTTTTAATTATAATTTTTGTGTTTTTTTAAACTGAAAATGGAAGCCAGATAGAATTTTCTGGAATGAATTTTTTCTACATGGAAGTTTAACTGTATATTTAACTTTAAAAAAGGGAAAAGTTGATAGGAGTATTCATGTTAATAGGATAACAAATATTAGTTAGAAAATATATTGTGTTTTGTGTGATATTCAAACTATATTTGTGTGTACGAGTTTTTAAAAAGCGGGTGTTCCGACAAAAATGTCCAGGTTTCTCTAGACACCACGCGTTTTTTGTTGTATATTTTTCGGTTTTAAAATACTTACGAATGTGTACATATGTGATATGGTGTAAAGTAAAAGTACGGCTATGAGAGAGCTATATGATAAAAAATGTATGTAAATGTGTTCTCCAGACAACTTTGTCTACTAACCTTGTATTTAGAGTTGCCCTCTTGATTCGTCAAGTTGCTCAGGGATGGAGACTTCTTCTCTTTGCTACGATCTCGATTGTCTGCAAGAGAAATTCGATGTCGAGCCAAGTCAGAGTCTGAATTGGACACATTCGGCAATCCCTTTCTACCCACAAGCTGGTTTTTCCTTGCTGAATAGATAACATACAGAGACAGAGAGCAGAAAGAAGGAAGAGAAAACAAAAAATATAACAATTGTATTTTCACGAAACGTTTTGTGAATGTTTTAGTAAATTGTATGTTAAGTTTAAAATTATGAGAATTGTAGTTCTAAAGAAAACTTTGTAATGTTTTGTATAAATATCAGAATGGTTGAAGTTGCAAATGTTGGGAAGAAATTTCTTTTAAATTGTGTTCCAAAAGTAAATTAAAGTAATCTATTTGTGACAACTGGTTCCATTCTGATATCCTTGTAGTTTAAAGTTCAATAATGAAGATGTGTAGAAAAGTTTTTAAGCAAAACAATAAATGAACACATAGAAAGTAGACAGAGAGACAAGAAGAGAAAAGCCCTTTCTTAAACGCGAAAAAACTTCTGCACACACATTTATTTCTTATTTCTTTCAGGTCGTCCCTTTATGGCCTTAAAATTAGATAAGTGGTCAGCAATAAAATTGATCCTTACTTTGGTACACTATTAACAGATGAACTTTTGTAACAAAATACGTACGTAAACAGCAACGACGTAAATAACTGATATTGCTGTTCCGAGAGATACAATATGTCTCATAAAAATTGTATTCCTTATTGCCTTCCGCTAAGTACCGCACATTGCATGTTTAAATGCTTAATACATTTAAGGGTCTGCAACATGGCTTCTATTGTTTAGATTTAAAGTTTTCATTTTAATTTTTAATTTTTAAAATATATAATAAAATTCAATGACCAAACCATGAAAGCTAAAATTTACAAAATAGATGGAAAACTGTTAAAGATACTATGATAGAAATATATTGTTTCACGTAAAGAATGACTATTAATGTGTTACTATTGCGATAGTGTTGTATAGATTGCTTAAAATGTAGACATTTTATCAGGCTATATAGATGCTTATAGTTTATTTTGTTTTGTATAATTGTTCACTTTTATGTATCACTGGAGATTCGCATTTAAAATTCGTTTCAAAATTATCATTTAAATGTGGTAAACTATTTTCGTAACCTGGCTAATTTATTATTCTTCTTTGTAAGTTGGTTGATTTTCACGAGTAGCTCATTTTTGTTACTTTTTTGTTTATGGCTCTCGCCGAGGCTCATGTAATTTCAGATTTTAGATTAATTCTGGCAAGTTTAAGCATTTTTGTTAAGTTCAATCGTAATTAAAATTTACTAATGACAAATAATTTATTCGCATTTGAACCAACTAAAGTTCTGATGCTTAAAACGACAATAAAATCGAGTAGATTTTGTCACCCAAAACTAATGATGATTATATGTCGAAAAATCTCCCTATTTGTTATGTCTGCTCATGCGTTCCGTCACTAAAATGTAATAACAACCGCATGTCACATCCAGGAAAAAACATGAATCCATGCATCATTATTCTTTAAAATTCTCATCACATCATCATGCACAAAAATAACAGTTTCATTTGCATAATAGCGTTAAACGAAAACATGCAATATGCATGCATGCAACAAAACCAAAAGCAAAGTAGCTTATATAATTACGCATTAGTATTTGTCAGCGTGGAGTACGGGAAGCCCGCAGCGGGTCGTCTCTTTTTATTCCATATAGTTTATATCTTACTATAGTTATAATATTGGTATTTAACTGTTAATAGCTGGAAAATGAGCTTGTGCTATTCTCGTCATGGAAAGCTTTAAAAAACGTTGCATAATAATGTTTAGATACACTACCTTAAACCTAACTGAAACTGAATCATATTAAATGGATTAAATCAGGAAAACAATATGCATGTGTTAACCTTA
>JAQFXM010008991.1:0-10070 GCA_034693345.1 Entomobrya multifasciata | reverse complement strand
TTCGATCCCTACTGGACCCAGATATTTTTGGTTGTATATACAAAATACGAATGGCACAGCTCGTATGGCACAGCTCGTATGGCACAGCTCGAATGGCACAACGCGCACAACTTTAACATGCAAAAGTAATACCACAAAAAACCTCGAGCAAAAACATAAGTAAAGCCGTACCGGCTTACTAATAAAATGAAGTAGAGATAGCAGATAGGTTTTGATGACGATGTCCGTTTCGAATTCCATTTTCAACTCGTATCTTGAGTGATGATGATCATGATGATGGCAACAAACAACAGTTACACGAGTAGCAGTCTTTCAAAATCCAATCTCCGGGATTCTCTTGTGTAGTGTAGTAAAATTACCCGGATGGTCTTATAATAAATAGTGGTGGTACCCCCACCACCACTTTTATGATGACAAGAGCAAGAAAAACATACATAACAGGAGAGGATTTAAATAGGATGGATGGATGATGAGATAACATGATAGAAGAATGGCCTGGAAAAGAGAATCAAGAGAGAAGAGAGTCGAATTACAAGTGAAAGCAATTAACTGTCTACACACTAGAAACACACATGTTCGCTTCTTCTTATTCTTCATTTTCATCATACAGCGTCATTTGGTGGCGGTGGTGGTGGCGCTTGGCTTGCCATGTAACATGCTGGTCTACCCTGGAAAGCCTCTTAAATCGAGAGAAAATGAAAAGTAACTTGCAAGAGAATTTTAGTTTAGCATGTCATGCCAGTCCATATATCCATCTAGAAAGACTGCTCCTTTTTTTCTTTCTACTTGATAGTCTAGTCAAACATACACAAGACTAGTAGTACTGCAATAATCACTGTAATTTAACTGCATGCTAAGCATACCAAACAATTTCTGTGAAAATCGTCCTTTTCATGTCATTACACCAGAGGCAGTATGGGAATAAGGTTGGTCTTTAGAGAAAGTATCAGCAAAAAAATGCGCAAAACTAGTGGAAATAACGATGAAGTCCTACTCACTTCAACTACATTACTGCTTGCCGTCATCATCCTAGTCAGTCTCTAATATTCCCATTTTCCCACAAACAACCAACTTTGCCAAAAATCCTGCTCTCTTATTATCTCTAATTTGCAACTGACATGGCAGCTTCAATGGTCTAGGGTCTGTTGACCGTGTCTACAAAAAATAGGTAATAAGGTTGCGAATATAATGGTGTAGGATACATCCAAGTACAGAAATTGGAAGATTTCGGGAAGGCTAGTCGATACAATTGCTTTTAGTGAAAATAACTTCAACCTCTTAAAGAGAAAACCAGGAAGCTATACTACCTGGTAAATTTTTAAAAATTCAAGATTTTGCAACTATCGTGAAAGGAACGATCGTTTACAATTTTGCAACTATCGTGAAAGGAACGATCGTTTACAATTTTGCTTTTAGAAGCCTTAATGGCAAAGTTTTAATTAGATACGAGTAGTATCCATTTTATAATAATCATTTAATGAAATTTGATAAAATGTTTTTGCATTGATTTTCGACGTTTTTTTGGTACGATAATCTTAAAATATCAATTTTTTGTGTAAGCAGACCTTGAAGTCATTATATATGTTTTGACTTGCTTGTATAATTTCCGTACATAGAAGATGAATAGTCCCCTGTATGATCAAAGGAAGCAATCAAGCCATTTTAGTACTGTGCAAAATCATGTCTTCATTTATTATACTACTTTATGTATGTATTTGTCTCCCAGAATCCTGATTGTAAATTTTTAACTTAACATTTCCTGAAAGCCAAAAAGTTGGTAGTTTTGAGACACAGTTCACTCTACAAATCAATACCATAATAACTTTTTGCTACCAAATTCTTTCCGAAAACCACTCCATCAAACAAGTTTAGTATGAAATTAGAACAACAATTAACTCTTTTTTAAATTGTTTACCAAAAGATTTTTTCCCCAAAATTGTTTTTGTATCTTTATGTAAGCATTTCTCAATATTCTAATGGAGTACTTATTTGTTTTAAAAAACTTGTCAAAACTTTAAACAGAAAAACTAATCATTGAGCCCTTAATCCTATTCCCTTCTATTCCTCTTTTGTATACAACATATTTCACTCAATTTTGGTACAAATAGTTCCTCATCTTCCTTTTTCCCTTCCCTCATTTTTAGTCAAATTTAACTTTTTCCTTTTCAGTTTTTAAGTTTTTAAGCCTTTTTTCATTTTCTACTTTTCTCTCCCTCATCCTTACAATGCTGATGAGTAATCCTTATTTAAAAAGAAAAAAGTAAAAACTTTTTTTTCTTTTTTTTTCTCTCCTCAAACTCATTCACAATATTATCTCTAAACATTTCCCTTTGTATGTCTTCATTATACACTTCTTTATGAAAATGTAAGCTTAAAAGTCTCAAGAAAAAAGAAAAATACGTTTCTCATCCCTTCTTGCTCACTCTCTTCCATTTTCTTTTTAACTATCTATCTGTCCTCTCCGTATGAATTTTCACTATTGCTTGCCAGATGCTACCGGTACCACATTCAGTCGTTTCACCAGATTTCATTATTTCCTTTCAAGCGTACATTCGCTAGACACATATCGCCACTATTCACTCATATAAATATACAGTTTTCCTGACTAAAAATCCTCTTCCTGTCTCCATTTTCCTGAAAGCTACCAAAATTTGGAGCTTTAAAAATAAATACAATTTTTTTTCTTCATAACTTATCATATCCAGTCATCTATTTTCCCACCACCCAGTTTTGTCATATATTTTATACTATTTGTATTATATCCTTGTTTCTTTTCAAAGGTGCCCAATGATGTAATTTGAAGAAAAAGATATTCTTGGCTTTTATGAAGACTGGCAGCACTTAAAAATGAATACCTCTAGTTTACTTTACATTAAATAAATTAGTAAATACTTAAAAGCTTGGTACTATAAATGGAAAAGCTCTCGGAAAAAACTATACATCAAATAAGTTAAAATACAGTATAAAATTTAATGAAGAGCTTTTCACTAGAATCTCTATCCATATATCATTCACCGATAATGCCATGTTGTGTATTTTTTCAATAAAAAGTTAACTCTAGTTTACTGTTGACTGTGAGAACACATCACATCACTAACTAAAATACAAAGTTTTTTAAGCTAGTGATCTGATCTAGGTATTTGTACTAACAAACTAGTAGATAGGCAAAGTGAGTTTTCTTTATCTATTCTTCCGCATGACTTTCGGTTTGCCAACAAAATATACATACATTTTTGTACTCAGAAGAGCAGGACAGGATGATGGGAAAGTAAACATCTTTATTCTTTTTTAGACTTTGTTCACGTTCAACGCTTTCCTTTTCAGGACTGCCAGTGAAAAAAAGTTTTCTAGGTTTGTCCACTGCTTGTTGGTGGTAGTGAGCATGATACTTTTACCTTTTTTTCTCCTCCGGTGGTAGATTTTTATCAGTACCGTCAACAATGCATTTTTTCTGGGGTTTTAAAACTTTTTTATGAATATACCAGATAAGCAGATATAAGCATATATATTTTTTGTATGAAAAGCTCCAAGTCAAAAGATAAAAGTTGATTTTTGAATTGGAACAAAAAAAGAAGAAATTCTTTCGAATGGATAATGCGATTGGCTCTCTGAATATATTACAGATTACATGCATAAGTACGGATGTACTTTTCAAAATACATGTATACTTTTTATACATATTACAGAAAATAAACGTTTTTTCTCTTCCTCAAAAAGGAAACGAATGTTCTCCAACACCAAAAAACAAAAAAAGGAAGCCCTAAGCACAGAAAAGTCGAGTGAGAAGAAAGTGAGAGATTGAAAAATGGATTTGTCCTACTGTCGAACTTTGTGCATCTACTTATCTACTCATTCCAATTCTTCTTCCTTAACCAATCCAAATCCAACTTATAAAACTATCATACTCAAAAAAATACTATTCCCTAACGGCAAAAACAGCAGCGACCGGAAAAGGATTAAGTTAGCTACCGTTCCACAAATACAGAGCTTAGATACACATCCAAAAGAGAGCAATAAGTAATTATGTTTAGTACCTTGTTCACCAATAATATAAATGTTTTATGTTTTTGGTTGTTTGAGAATCCTTTTTGTGTCCTGCCCTACCCTTACCACATCAATAGCAGACAGAGAGTGTAAAATAAATACATGTTTTAAGGATACCTACATGCACTTATGTGAATTTTTACACACTTTCCTCCTTAATATTGAATGAAACAACAAATGTTCCTTTTGAATTTTTAACTTGAACATTCATCCATCCATGCATACATACATATATTTTCAATACTTTTTTGTTTGAAAAAATCTCAATGTTCTTTGTCGAATATCAACTTTAAAACACAAACCAAATAGAAAAAAGTAGTCACAGGAGTAGAAGCACAGGTGAGTTCACTTCAGAAAGGAACATTTGTTATTTTCACTCTTGGTGAAAGCAATTTCCCATGAGAATTTAATGGAAGGAAGAAGGGAAAAGCTAGAGGGGAACATGATACTCAAAAAAGAGAATAATCCATTCTATTATTTTCCCTTTTTCTAAAATTCAATCTGCCGCATTGAAGTATGTACAAATACATACATACATGTATTACTGATAATCTTACAGGGGATATTTTTTCCAAACCTGCAAGTTATTTAGAACCTTTTTTCTGTTACAAACTACTTATTTTGTTTCAGTTCTTTTTTCCTATTACGCTTTCAAACAAAACATTAAAGTTTTTTTTCCTTTCAAATATTTTTTGTAATATTAGTAGAAGATTAGATTGGCGAACTGTGATACACAGAGAAATACACACACACGTGTAATTTTACATCTAATTTTGCTTTTTCCTCCACCAAAAATAGAGTAGAACAGAGAAATACGTCGTATTACTGGAAAATAGAATCTCTTTTGTTGGAATAATAGGATAATACGTATATGTACTATAAAAAGCTGGTTGGTAGTTGGTGCTAGTAATATACAGCATATATACATACAACATACAACCAGTCAAATAATAAAACCAAACTATTTTCCTTGCAAATCCCCTTTTTCACAAGAGGATCAGTGTACTCACTACTCACACTCAACCTTGCTCGGCAGCGGTGTAACAACATTACATAGAAAAAAATACTGAGATTGATGGATGGACAGCAAAACGACCGACCATGCAGTATCATTTGTTACATTGACAAAACCTTTGCAGGTTAATAGATAGCTAAACTGACTGAAAAAAATCATGATACAGTTTTTTATGTACACGAGAAAAAAGATGAGAGTTGATGCTTTCTCTGTCTCCTTGATCTGCTTTGCAGTGTGTCCGTCCTGTCCTGTCCCTTTTACTTCCGTATAGGATTTTATTTTTATGGAGTTTTCATAATAAAAAAACTTGTGTACAGAAAGAATGAACAAAGTGCTTTCACCGCATTCCCCCAACACAACACAGCCTATAGTGAAGTACTATGACAGTTTGACTGAATTCACACATTCATCATCAAAAGATGCACCATCAGCTAAAAAAAGTCCAAAACCCAGAAAAGGTTTTTACACTTTGCAATATACTGGCTGTTCATATGTACTTTTGTATAGATATGATTGCTAGATGGATTGTGATTGTGGGTGAGCAAAAGCCAGAGGGTTATTACATCATCATGTCAAATATAAAACGGGTTTTTGTGTTTGAGAGGATCCGTTATATATTAAATGATGAACGAATTCGGGTAAAACGATATCCTGAAAGAAAGCTCTCGTCACTCACTCACTCGGTCCTTGAGGGCTGCCGCCAGCCACTAGAATTACTGTTGTTACACAAGAATGATCCAGAAGTAAAAAATATGATGATGATATTTCATCCTTCCATAAATTGTACGATTGGTTGGTTGGTAAGAAGAATAGGAAAGGGAAAAGGAATAGGAGAAATGTCATTCATCCAGTCATAAATGCTCACAATTCAATATATAATCATAACTTATCCAGCAAATCCAACTAGTATCGCCATCGTCAAGTTGTGAGTAGAGTTGAGTGCGGTAATAGTACTCTTCTGGTGATGCGTG
This sequence comes from Entomobrya multifasciata, assembly GCA_034693345.1. Taxonomy (NCBI): domain Eukaryota; kingdom Metazoa; phylum Arthropoda; class Collembola; order Entomobryomorpha; family Entomobryidae; genus Entomobrya; species Entomobrya multifasciata. Next base: position 4,040 of record JAQFXM010008991.1, on the reverse strand, counting down.
AAAACGATATGATAAATTCTAGTAACCAACCAATAACGTTGAGTAAACGTGTCTCAAATTTTCTCTTTCTTCACTTTTACTTTCTCATTCACGTCCTAAAAGCAGTAGTTTTTTCTTGTTTTATGCGCCTTTTCACAGTAAAAATAACCCAAAAAACTAAATTGTATACTTTCCTTACAAAAACGGATCCATTATGTCAATCTTTGATTCTTTCGATTCACCAGTGCAGAATATTATATATCGCATGGCATATCTCATAATATCCTATTTCCTTCTCAACATAGTAGTATGGGTTTGAAAATTTCCTCTTAAAAAACGCAGGATACTTTTTATTTCATTGAAATAGTTTCCTTTTTATACTCACGCTTCAAAAATCTCTTGCTTTCAACCATCTGCTATTCATCTTTTAAAGAAAACAAGTGGTGCGAATAATGATTATAATAAAAAGAGAGAAAAAATTGTGTTAAATAAATTTCCCTTTTTCCTATAAACTGACAAGTGACGAGTGTTAACAACTCAACACGTGCGCCAAATCATCATCCCATCACGTCACTTTCCCAAACGCAAAAAAAAAAGAATCTCTTTAAAAAAAATTTAGGAAAATAGGCAACCACTATCATAAATTTTAATACAATAGCAAAATATTATGAAAAAGGATTTTCCTCTTTTGTCTACACTTTACATCTTTTCCTTTTTAAATCCAATGCTTTTCCTATCAAAATACCTAGACAGCCGAATGAACGGTTTGAGTTGAGTGCAGTGAGTGTTTTACAAAACTTAAAGAATGTGAGAACACAACGTTTTACTATTTTGTATATCGTCTTGTGTGACTACCACTATGATACTTTTGTATGTTTGAAGAAGAACTCAAAATAATAAATCTAAATTCCAAAATACGCGATGATATTTTCAATCTCTGTACATATTTCCCGTGTTTACATTAATGCTCCTATGCTACCAACTAGAGAGTGCGATGATATGAAATCCATTTTCGCATGTAGTAGTGTGATAATAGTAAAAAAGGTTGTGTTGTATATACGGACGTTAAGTGGCGAAATGGAGGATAAGAGAGTGAGAGTGGAATGGAATGCGAATTGAGGAAGCTTTATGCATGCCATCCCATACCACCGCCTTTCAAACAAAATGCTTTGTGTAAACTATATATCATGTGTCATGTCACATATTTCTGTTATCAAAAGCAATTATGGTATGATATATTTAGGTGTATCATAAATAAATAGTATAAAGTAAACAGAGTGTGGGCTCTATAGGTATTTTTTGATAGATCAACTATTGTACATTGTACACGATTCATGGGTCACTCAACAGCCCAACAGAACAAAATGCACACACATCATCATCATCATTCTTTTTGAAACTTTTGTTCAAATATACAGGGTAGTTCCCATTCTCAAAACGTGCGTATAAAATCTCCAGCCAAAGTTCTTTAGTTAAGTTAACATTTTCGCAACTACCCCGTATATTATTCAAAATCGTGCTTAAGCACATGCATCATGTTTCTCTCTCTTTCCTCTTCTTCTTGTAGTAAAGCAGCATCTGTTTTGTGTACATTTTTTGAATGAAAGCCCACAGCAGGTTGAACACTAACTCCTACTTCACCACTCCTGTTCCATTTTCAAAAACGCTTCTTCATTCTTTTCAATATAAAAGCTAGATATAAAATGCAATTTGTATATAGCAGTTGTTCATTTCATGTTTTTCTCTTGTTGTTCCGTATTTAAGTTGGGATTTTAAGAGTGAATGGAGAGAGAAGCCTTTTTGCTTTGCAATGTTGAATGTGCAACTTGCTTGACATGATTGATGAATATTACTTTACTCCATTACAACGCGTTTTCGGTTCGGCTGCACGTTTCACCTTCATCGCATCCCACTACACCATCATGATCATCGCCACCGCTCTTTATGGCTTTTTTGGCCACCACTCTTACTTTACAAATTCTCGCTTTTTCATTGCTAAGCTCAGAGACTAGCAGAATCAAATATTATTGTAGTTTATTGTGTAATCTTTTATCACCACGTATTGTGTAATCATAATCATAACATGTATCCAAATCCCAATTTATACACTGTAGAGAAGCTAAAAATGCATGACTGCATGAAAAAGGGATTTTAGCTTCTTTTGCATTCTGAAAGACTCAAAAATCGTTTTAAAAATAGCTTACTTGTTCAGGTACTTCTGCTGGTGAAAGGACCCCAGCACCTACGCTGCCACCACCACCGGCAGATCTTTCCGACCTCCAGTTGCTCCAAGATGACTGGAAATGTTGCTGATGACCGCCTCCCTGAAACCGGGTATTCCCTCCACCACCTCCATTATTGTCAGCAGAGTGATGTGGACTCTGATTAGCGTTGTCAGACAAGAGTGGATCTGTCTCTTGAACAAACAGGTTTTGATCTTGCTGCTTCTGAACATGTTGATACTGTTGCTGTTGTTGAAGGCGACGAAGTTCGTGTAGACGCGTTGACTCAAGCTTATTGAGAAGTACTAGATGAACGAGTTGCAAGACAGCAACTACTGCCACAAGACATGCTACAAGACGGCTTACAAAACCTGCCATTTCCTTTTATCTTTTTTCAAGTGCCAACCAAAACTTCTCAGGAAAAAAAATATAGAAAGGAAGCAAGATAAATAGCAAGAGAGAAAAAACGAGGATGAGATGAAAAAAGAAGTGTTTTCTTCACAAGCTCTCACTCTTTTCTTCTGACTTGACTGTGTGTGTCTGTTTTTAGCACGCGGCTGGTTGATTGCGATTGTGAGGGTTCTAATTAACCGAATTTCATTTTAGCATTCCTTTGGGAGAACACTGCTGGTAGCTGTGTAAACTTTTTCTTTTGATGATGAACAAGGAGAAAGCGAAGAGAAGGAGACGAAGAGGACCGTCGTCATCATCATGATGGTATGGCAGTTGTACAAGTAGTGGTGTTGGTGGTGGTGATAGACATGAGCACGTACAATGTATACAACTCTCTGCTCTACTACTCAACTGCCGACGACGTTGACGAAGATAAAAAATGCATCGTGTTTCCACTCTCAAAAAATAAAGTTGCTACTTGACTTGCTTTATAGTTTCCTTTAAAGGATCTTCATGGTACTTTAGATACATAACATCTTGAGTAACAGTCCCAGACAGAATTCGGTAGTTTTTGAAAAGATCATTAAGAATTCATTCTTCTCTTTTGATTTTAATGTTTTATAAAAGAAGGGTAGTGAACTTTCGTGTAATTTTGGAATAAAATTGTAAACATAAAATTTAAATGAAGATAATTACTGTCATTGTTTAACTAACTTGATTTAAGTATGAATACTGGTCTTGATGTAAAATATAAGTTTTCAAGCAAACTTTCTCGATTGCAAAACAATTTACTATTCGGAGTAATTTAGACCATACTGGTTCCAATATATTTAAATAACTTTCTGTTTGACTATTTCCTTAACTTCCTTTGATTAAAGGTGAAAGTTTTCCAAAGCCGGGAACTAATGTCATCAGTTTCCTAGAACAAAGAGAAAAGAGAGATTAAAATTAATAACATATAAATAGCGTTTATTATACAAGCTTTGACATACTCAAGGAATATGCTTAAGTGTTTATACGAAAATTGAAAGATGAAAGCATTAATTTCATCCTCCCCGTCTAATAATAATGTATCACGCTAATCATTTCGATAATGAGATTTGATGACAGGAGAGATGATTATAGAAAGAAAAGAAGTGGAAGAGCGTAAAAAATTCTCTCTCAAACTCAACTGGCTTTTTCACATTGCGTTGATGTAATTTATTAGTTTTTCTTTCATTAGTTGCATCATCATCATTGCAAAGTAGAAAGTAAAATAGGTGATGACATGAATGAAATGAAAGACGAAATCAAGTAATACGTAGCGTACTAGATTATCTAACTTTTCTTGCGTGTTTATACCTAACTAGAGCAATCTTTCTTTTGCTAGTTTTTCAAAAAGAGTGAGCTGCTTATAATGAACTCGATATTTTTTAGCCTTCAGGTATTTAGTTAAAGATGATTACT
>JAQFXM010008990.1:0-10071 GCA_034693345.1 Entomobrya multifasciata | reverse complement strand
GTACAAGCCCAAACCAAGTCAGTGTTTATGCTGCAATGTAGTGCTTTTCAAGGGCTTTCGAATGAGCTATGACATTTGAGTGTCGAATGTGGGATGGATTTTCTTTCATAGGTCCAAATAGCGAAAAGACTGTTTCAGAAGCTTGTTATTCGTGGCAACTTCTTCCATTCATATCTCCCATGTACGTGGAGCAGGTGGTTATGTTTTTATGCAGAAATGTGCGCCAAAGAAAGGGCTTTCGAATGATATATCATTTGTTTGTGTGGGCCATATTTTTTCGAAAATAGCCATGTGGCCCAGCTATTCGTTAAAATTCATAGGGTCCTTTCTTGCAACTTAGTACAGCGTGTAGCGATGTCCATTTAATTAGTATGATGTTCTTATCGTTGTCAGTGGTTTACAACGTTCCGAAATAACCCTTAATATAGTATCAATATATTAAATACAACTACTGAAATGTAAACACTTGTAGGTGATAAAGGGTGCTATGAGTCGGGAGGTGCTTAGAAACAGGGGTGCTAACGGAAAGGGGTGCTTACAGACAGGGGGTGCTTAAAGAAAGGGGTGCTAACAGGTGGGGGTGCTAATTGGTCAGGGGTGCTAAAGGGCATGGGGGTGCTAAGTGGAAGGGGTGCTAAGGGCCGCAACCCACTAGAGACTTGTATTTAATACATGTCCCCTCTGTAATCGGACTGTTTCAATATGTATTTTAGTGTGCAATAAGTCAGTATTAGAGTACACAAAGGAAAGTTCTGAGGAAGCCTTTTTGTACATGGTAAGCTAAGTTGCTTGGTTGGTTTGTTCGTGCAAACAAGGAAATCATTTTGCTTTATGACTTGAGTGCAATGTGAAATGGATTTTATTGAGACTGCTCAACAATTCAATTTGAATCCTTTGCATACACATTGATTAGTGCGATTGGGTACAATGGGCACTCAAAAAATATGTGGATTTGCCAATAAATTTTATCATATTAATTGAAAAGTAATAAATTTCGAACAACCAATAGAAGCCAAGATAATTTTTTAAAGCTTGAAAACATTTTGAGATTTTTAAAAACAATGGTTATTGGAAAAAGTTTATATAGGCAACACAGCAATTTTTAATTAATAGCATTTGAGGAAATTATGAATTTAAGTATTTAAAAATTGCTAACTAGTGCTTACACTAAAATTGCATACAACTGTGCAATTTATATGACCATAACTTTAAATTAATATGCGAGCTGTATCAGTATTTCAGATAGATTTTAAAAAATGGTTTGAAACAAAGTAACTAACAAGTACGAAACAACGATTGACAAGAGCAAGAAGAAAGTCTATTGAAATTGAAACTATATTTCGTATCATACAATGCAAGGTATTGGATCTCAGTTTGTAGTTCGTATAGCACCTTCGTGTCAACAAGGTTATGGGTAAATAAAACATTTACGATTTACTTAAGTAACAATTTTACGTAAGTATCCAGATTCATCAATTTTACATTCCATTTGGCACTCAAATTCTCTAACATTAATTGTATATGCCTACTACGCCCACCTCCTCCTGTCATTTCCAATGTTGGCAATATTTTACGTGCATTTTCTCTCGTGCATCCTCCCACATAATATGAGGACATATTTTTCTCTAAGGTTCATATAAATATATATTGTCTTTTATCCACAATGATTGTGATCTTAGTATCTTTCTGCGACTAGCACAAATGGTTGCATATGCATATATGAATGAATACGCAAAATAATTTTCATCCTCATTCATTTGTCCGTATTCCACGTATTCTTTCATTCCCAAAACATGTTGTTAACAGGATTACTTGAATCACATACAAGTCTGCATATCAGCAACATGTTATGTATTGAATTAAAAGTAATTCTTTTGGCAGAATATTTTGTTAGAAAATAAATACGTTAAAATATAACATATGATACACATAATTTATGATGGTATTATTATGTGGAATGTATAAACTGTTTCATTTTCGGCACTTTCTCATGCGAAATAAAGTGAAAAATATAACTACATGCTTTTATTTTGATAAAAATTTGTATTAATATGGATATCTTTCACTGGAGCAATGTTTTCACTGAGGTGATTTGCTCCATATAGCTTACTTGTTAAGGCACTTAGCCATACCGACTTACGACACATAAGCACAATAAAAAAATTATGGAAAAATGGTAGATGCATTTGTATTAAAGAACTTTTTCTTTGGCATGCATTTTCCAGTGACTTCTTCTGTTGCTTGGGAGGTACTCCATCTCCTCCATCATACCATGTCCATCATCTTTCTTTGAGAGTTTCCAAAATGGAAGTAGAGGATTCTGCTATATACTACTTTTTGGTGACTTAAACCACAAAGCCTAACATGAAGACGTAACGTGCTCCCGCATTTTTCCTCGTTTTGAGACTTGCTTGATTCTTTAAGACGTACAGGCAATATTTGACTTTTCCTTCATTTTTTCTTGTCTTGATTTTGGACTTGTGTATTCAATGCATACCTACTGCTTCTACTTTCCCGAGAAGGTTCGCATTCGCATGTGCAATAATAACATTGACATAAATATATTAATATGTACACATTTGACATTCAGGCAATTTCATGGAACCCACACACATTTCCTTCCTTTTCGTCTTAATTCATCCTTGCCTACTGCCTTCCTTGGTCGCTCTCCATCATTGAAACAGAAGTGTAGTTATAAAGTGAAAGTGGGTATAACTGGGAGGCGAGCCTGTTTTCTTAATCGAATTTCTTGCAAAAAATACAACAAAAAAGTTGAACGTATTGCTTATGATTATGAAGTTAGAAGGCGGCATACTTCTGGCTGCTATAGTGGTATCATATATTGACATCATATCCTTGTGACTGACATATCATATTAAATAGATGGATGGGAAACCGTGTTCCATTTTCATTTCTTGTTCGACTAGGCAATGTGTGGTAACGAACGACTACTATATACAAGATTCTGTTTTGATGGAGTGCCTATTTCTCTTTCACTTTCTCTAATACTTTTTGTATTAAGGAACGGGTAGAGCTATAGTAAATAAAAGTAAATATATGTACCTATTATTTTCTTACGAAATCCTTGGCGTGGATGAAAAGTCGGGAAAGGAATAATAGAACTTGGAGGAGACGTACAGATCTGTTTCAATATAAGCTTAATGCAACATTTATACACACTTAATATGAAAATGAAAAAAGTACGGGCAATAATAAGCTTGGGTAGAACTACTCGAACTACTTTGTGAAGGAAAATATTAATTTTTAAATATTTTATCATCTTGTGCTACTGATCTAAGCATGTCGACTCAACATTGTCAAGTATGAGCTATTTTTTACTTGGATTAACTCAAAACGAGAAACAAGTCATGCCTGCGTTCAACTTGATAGGACGTGAATAACATTATGCGTGGGAAAGAATTAAAAAGAAACCAATACTTTTGCGAGAACTAAGGAAAATACAAAAAATATTTAATCGTCACTCCGAAGAAAGCAAAAAGTAATAAATTTTTAAATTGGAATTCATAATTCATCCGAGTATATTCAATGAAGTTGAAAATACACAATCTTGTGTGAACGTAATTTTTTTGATATTATGTTAAATTTATTTCGTGAAACCTCTTTTCAATATGCCATCGATTGAAGTAAATAGGAAAGCTCTTAAAAGTTGTTAGGCTGGCCAACAGTCCAACAGCCGACTCCATGGATGGAAAAATTAAGCGAACATGTGAAAGTTTTTACTTAATATATTTGATAGTATTACTTCTATTACTCATTTGGACATATTGAATGCTATTCCTAAGCGCATGTGTACATTTATGTATGTTTGATGTGAACCAAACCAAGTAATCATCTCTAACCTCAAAATCAATCATTCTCGCTACATTTAGTGTCACGATCACGAACTAATTCTTGCGAAACAGATTTTGATGCGTGCTGTAGCATGTAATATAATATTATACAAGTCAGCTCCAGCTCTTTTTGTTTCAGTAGGTCAAATCATGATGATGAATGAAGAACAATGAGCATTGCCGTGCCATCAAAAGGAAATTAGGTACTTATTTCACCAAAATTCGTTCTGACGTGTGTCATGTGTCAAAATTAGATTGAAACCACTAAATCTAAGCGAAAAATTTGCTTCAGTTTCAACAAATTTTGCATATAAATTAAGTATAGTAGCAACATCAAGGCGTAAGCTGTTCTGTAAACATTCAAAAACATGAATTCCATGAAGGACAAAAATACACGTCGGTAGGTTCACAAGAATCCTCCGCTAGCACATTTCGCTTTGATGAGCATATGCAACAACACGCATTTAGCATAGAACGTCGACTTTTTGGGAAATATTCAAGTCTCGATTTAATTCATGCCAAGGATATCAATGCACTACGCAAAAAAGTCTCTTTTCATAAACAAAGAACAATAGATTTGTTAATGAGTCCACGTCCATCTGCTGCTCTGGCTCTTTTAATATTCCGACTTTTTCATTCAATTCATGAAAATAGAATCAGTTGGTATTCGTTTTATAATGAAAACCATTTAGGTATATAGGGCTTGTTGTCCCGAACAAAAACCTCCCACAAAATTTTTGCTTTGTTTTGCCGATTTAATGTCCTTCATAGAAGCTTCCTGTGTCGTATTCTGAAAAACGAAAGTCATTCTCCACAAGCATCCAGACAAACAGTGCCGTCATTATAATCATCTTTCCTTATTCGAATTTATTTCGTATCCAAAAGTAATACAAAAAGTGAAGAAAGAATCTACAGGGATCCCAGAATAGTAGAAGTGCATCAGTAAAAGAAGCAGCGATACAGGAAAACCATGAAAATTGATCAATGCGATCATTTACGACACATCATTAGTGTTCCCTGGGCGGGTCATAAAGAAAATCTGTAGAACATACAAATCGTCGACGAACCATGTATTTTATTAAATAGTAGTAGCATTAGCAAACGATATCCTCCACAGTTTACTCCCTTGAGATTAATAATATATTAGTATACATATTATAACAACCGGGTAGACCGTTGTATCAAGAAGAACAAGACTATATTATCATCATCCGATCCTCACAGACACACATACCAGTATTTCGTTCGTTCACATTCTCACAGAACCACTTTTACTCTTACAGATATGCTTATGTTTAATAATATGAGACTGTGAAATAATGGATGAACACGTTTACTATATGCTCCACTTCCGTGAATATACTAGATACTTGATATAAGGCTTCAAATCATTATTATCATCATCGAAAAGAACAGGCAACTTCCATCAACATCAAGTGGCTTGGCTAAAATTTGGTAAAAGTTGAGCCTCTATCTTTCTCATTCTCAACAGCGATATATTCAAGTCGCAGCCTCAGCCAACACCATTATTATATTATTATTATCATCTGCTGAAAAACAGAGCAAACTTTACTTTAGTCTTTTTGTCTCGGAAAAGAGGAAAGAATGATGAAGAGGAAGAAACGATTTTAACGATGATGCCGTCTATCTACTTATATCCCTTTTGTACCAGAAATAGGTTTTCACTTTACAAAATTCCACTTTTACTGGACTATGTTTACTGCACTGTTATCTCCTTTTCCTCTTTGGGAGAAGAAAAGTTTTCTTTGTTATTTAGTCACATCATCAGAATCGTCTGTCATTACAAATAACAACACACACATTTTGAAAAACGAACGAAAGATAGAAAGCATATCATGGGAAGAAGAGCAGAAGCTCTGTAAACCAAGCATACATAGTTGAGCAAGATGAGATGGTTTTGTGAAACAAAAGCTTGTAGAAATATTTTCTTCCTTTCCATGTATGTCGCTGGACATTTTCCAAAAGAAATTTTCATGTTTCATTCCACTTTCATCGTTTTCACTTCACTTTTCTCTTCTAACCAGTAAAACACATAAAAAAAGAGAAAGCTATCCGCCATCGCGTTCATACTACTACTTGCCATCAGCACCACACACACACAAAAAAACACCATATCACGCCATACATAGCTCAGCAGGCAACTGCTGTGCGTTGTTTGATAACAATGTGCACTGACAGCTAAAGTTTTTGAGTATGACTATGGCTATTGGTGGTTAAAAGGGTTAAATATATGTATACAGCATACATAAGGACATAACACGGAATCCATTTTTTTCTTTGATCATGATTAAAGCCAAGTTTTCCGGTTGACTCTTTGGTGGAAAGGGGGCAAAAAAAAGTTTGTGATTGCGATTGTGTGTTCCGTCCGGAGAAAATGAAATGATGCAATAAATTGGCGAGTCTCTCTTTCTCTTCCTCTTTTCACTCTGGCTACTTCTACTACAATATAGTTTTATATTATCTTTATCCGTTTTAGGATGATGATATGATGTGTAAAAAAAGGAAAAGTATAGAGATAAATGTACCACCATCATCGACTTACTATTTATATTTATAAAGAAAGAATCAGGAAAAGCTCTCTTTTCCTCCTACTGATTCCCTCTCCCAAGTCGATTACTGCTACTGCTGTGGAGCAAATGGGAAGAAATTGAAGTAGAAATTGTTGGGTTATTACACAGCAAGTAGCAAAAAAGGCAGTAGCAGTTTATGGTACAACACGACACAAAGTGCAACAGAGAGAGCAAATTTCCTACTAATTCATACATCATTTCTGCTGATAATAAAACTGCCGGCCATGCATGCCATGCCCCACGACTTTTCCTCCTAGTACTACCATTACGCTTTATTTGATCATCATCATCACTTCTATGATCATCCATATAAGCTTTTGATATTGTGTGTAATATTATTATGGATATAGACTTGTAATAAAAAGAAAGTATACATATGCAATGTAATGAAAACCAACCGGGTTAGATACAAAATACACATAAGCTGTAGTAGCAGAGTTAGCAGCTGTAGCACAGCGGTTGGTTATTGCTCAACTGTATAAAAAGTAAAATCCAAACTTAATATGTTCCATTCTGCACATGTTTATCTTTTTACTAGCTAGTGAAACAAATCAGATTTTAGTGGGCAATAGCAGCAGGGATTTGCTGGGAGTGAAATTCCGGAAGATGCATCCTATTCCCGGGAACTGGTACTTTCTAGCAGAAGTACACCAACTGTTTTTATAGGAAAGGGGAGCTGGAGAAAACATTTCCTGCCAATTGGATTTAACTTTTTTAACTGTTCTTGTAAGTGTAAATCAATAATGAAATTTTGCTACTGCTTGGTCCTTGGTCTGAAAACTGGTAATTGTCTTTTGAACCAAAAATGTGGTAAACTTGTCTTCAGTATTCGCTCATAATAATGCTATGAAAACTCTGCTGCAAACTCGGTAAAGGCATGCAAGAATGTTTGCTTTCACTCATGCTATAAAACTGTTTAAAGCTTGACAATCATTGCTTGGTAGTGAAAGGGTGTAAAATTTGGGTTTGACCTTCACCAACACTAATTTCCTTCCCTAAGCTCATTATTCTCTTTTGTGCTGCTTAACTTATGAATATTCCTACTTGACCAAGTACACGCTGCATAAATAAACGTGTAAAAGTATTCATAACTTTTCCTAGAACACATCAATTCCTGTTCGTAGCGCAGTATAAAAATGCTGCAAACTACTATAAAAGACAAGGCCATCGCGGTGAAAGCCTGTTACAAGCACAGCTCAAAAGGAAGGAAGCGTATTTTTTTATGTTCTTTGCACAATGCTCCTACAAATAAGGTTTAGATGAAAACATGAAAGATGACTGATTACATGATTGCATGGTTGGCTTGTTATTTTTGTACCTCTTTCTGCTTTTTGAACTACTGTATTCCTTACCCAGATTTGTTTTTTTAGTTTGCATGCAAATTTGCCTGAATATGTATACAAAAATGTGGCAACCTGCATTTTTTCTGGTTTGGTCATTACTGTAAACATGCGAGTATTTTCACGTAGATTATATGAATGCAAAAATGATGGGATGTGTGATGACTAAAGTATAATCATCTTAATAACATTATTCTGATGTTTATAATGTGTAGTACACATATATCTATTTAAGCTGCCAGTAATAAATTTGTAATAATATTGCCCTCTGTAACCAACACTAAACTTACATACAACATCATCATAGTCATCATCATCGTCATCATAACCCATGATATTAGCCACATGGGAAAGTTGCCGGTGCGAAAGTTATGGAATATGAAATGGCTAGGTCATCACAAATCATCGTCAACATCTGTGGGATAGTTTATATAGGAAAGATATTAAGCAAAAAAAAGTTTACTATGTCTGCACACTTTACACACAGACAGGACACAAAATAGAGCATGATGAGCATTGAGTATGTTATTTTATGTGTGTAAACGCAGAGGACCTTTGACTGTGTTTATCGGTAGCGTAATCGACTTTTCTTTCTCCAAACTTTTCCTACAAGACTGGAAAATACCATAAAGCATATAATATCTGGCTTTTTTTATGAATATGCATAAAGGTACTTCAGAAAACGCAAGAAAAGTACATACACAAAAATAAGTATGTTGTGTATGTATAAAGATAGCATCAGAAAGTAAAAAGTAAGAAGTGGAAGGGAAAAGGTAAGCAAGGTCATTTCATGCACCATAAACTATATACTATCAGAACCAACATACTAAACAGAACGAACAAACAAGCAAACTTTTGTGTACCTTATATTATCAATTTCTTGTGAAGAAAACAGTATTTTGTATTGTGAGATGACTGATATGAAATGAATATACATTACCTCGGCATAAAATTCTCTTAAGACTGGCCCGTTTCTTCTCACTCATCATAACAGTGATTTTCTTTCTTTTATGTACACATGTTGTATGGACTATTATAGGTTAATGGAATATGAAGCCGGACATTGATTTCGTCGCTGTATTCTATACACCTTCTCGTTTCTTTGTATTTTTCGTGTTGAGAAAAAAAACGACCGTCAACATCAACACAGAACCAATCTTGCATTTTTTCTATAGAGGCAAACGACAGGGAGCATACAAGAGAAAAAAGAGAATATGAATATTGTGAAGATAAATATAGAGTGGATTTCTTGGGAGTAGATAGAAAAAAAGAGACGGGGAGAGATATATTGACTTTTAAAAGTTTTGCCGACCATGCATGCTTGATACTTGAAATAGGAGGCTTGTTGTGATTTGCGAGCCGAAAAAGTCATTGGATTAGTTTTACTGCTCAGATAAAAAGGTGTCTGCAGAGAATATAAAAAAGAAAAAGAGTATAATGTTCATGCATGGTAAAGGGTAAACGTAGCGAAAACCAATGATCATGATTATGACGGCGGTGGTGACGATATGGGCATGGCAATTTTTTGGCAGTATATTTCACAAGCTGGTAATCTTTGATAAAAGCTTGTCCTCTTCGTGTGTGTGTGCCTGTGCTCTTTTGTTATGCAGATTGCAGAATCGATTATTAAATATCTGCATACCATCGGTCGGCAGAAAAAGAAATAGTGTAAGAGGTCAAAATGCTCTTTAGGATTTTGGTTACTATTCAAGAAGCGATGTGGTCGGTTGGTAGTCGCTACACATTGTGGAGTATGTAGAGGAGTGGCATGGTATTTACTATATTGTAGTATAGGAATGATTTGAATGCAAAAAAATACCAGGATACCAGGTCAGTAACTGTGCTTTCATGGTTGATGGGTGCCTATGTTGTATACCAAAAAGAGAAACATTTATTATTTAGGGTATTTGAGACATGACATTTCATCTCATCCGTATTTCCGCTTTTCCAGTCTGCATGCGATAGTAGGATGAAATGAGTTTCAATCAAACTTGAGTATCTAAATTTCGGATTGTATGCATATAAGTAGTGCACAAATGACTTAATTTTGTTACTGAAAGTACTAGTTAAAAAGATAGTCAGTAATTGCAAAAGAAATTGCTCAATAAAACTCACCCACGTCTATAAAAAGTCGATATGTAACTTCGTGGACACTATACAGTCCTTCTAAAGTTTTCTTCTTCTACTCGCTGCGGCAATTTTCTATTTCTACTAGCTTATATATAATATATATTATCTGAAAATGAATCCTTTGATAAGATTTCAAAGTTCATTATGTAAATTTTCTAT
>JAQFXM010008989.1:0-10071 GCA_034693345.1 Entomobrya multifasciata | reverse complement strand
TAGTGTAAGTGGTCATGAGAATTATCCCATGTTTTCTCAATTTTGGTGGCTAATAATGAGACGGTTAAGACCTTACTTTCCAGTTTCAGAAATAAGTTTGCGTTATCTTAAAGATGAAATATCCCCACAAACTTGGAAATATCTCAATAACTCTGCAATGTTTCCGAGCTATCTCGAAAAAGGTAAATTACAACCTGAGAGTATAAATATTTACATGAACAGTTGCAACAAGTCCGCAATCATTTCTGAAAGACCGAAAGCAATCAAGATGCACCAAAATCTTAAACGATTGGGAAAACCAGCTTATTTTGGCAAAGATAAAATACTTGAGACCTACTTTGGATATAATCTTTGTGGACATTTTCAACCCAACTTGGTTTTTAGAGTAAGCTATCTTTTTGAAGCTGGTATATTTGAATGGTGGCAGAAGTACTATGATTATGCAGTTACCACAAAAGGAAATCATAACAGCAAAAATTCAAATAATCAAAATAATAATTCTGAAACGGGTGGAAGCAGCATAGCAGTTACGATTTTGGGTCTCATACCTGGAGTTGGCTTGCTAATTTCTTTGGCTTCCTTCGTTCTTTTCGAGAGAAAAGTGATGCAAAAACAAGTCGTACGAATTATTACAAAGTATTTCAACGGCTCTGTTCAAATGCTTCAACGTTTTAGGAATTTACTTAATTTACGAAATTTTCTAACAGCGAACTGTTCTAAAAAATGTTTTTATATTAAATAAACTTAAAGAAGAATATTATAAAATTTTAATAAGTAAACCAGTACCTTGCAATAAAAACGAAGGCCATTACTTGAAGAAGTTCCCACTATAATTTATTTGTAATAAAACTATTGAAATTTTAAAAATAAGTCAGTAGAGATGAATGCTTAAGGACAGTTATTTTATTTTTATTCAATTTAGAAGAAAATTGTGCTTAAATTACATGATAATACAGAAACTGTACGGTTTTTGTGAACGAAACATGTTTTTTATAAGTAGACTACATGAGAGTTTAGTTTTAAAGTTTACGCGCTTATACAAAATTGCTTTGTTTTATTTATGTGAACGAACCATACTTATTTTTTTAAAAGTAGGCTACATAAGAGAGGTTGTCCTGAAGACGACTTTATTGTTTGGACGACCGTTGTCAGAGTGACACGTTCTGATGACAACCATAAAGCAAGTGTCAAAGGTTGGCTGAATTGTACAGCATTTTTACGTTGGTAATTCCAGCATTTTAAAATTTTCTGATATAAATATCAATACGAGTGCTGGAGTAGGTTTTGTTATTTGGTTACTATGAAGCCAACCTTTGACATTTACCGCAGAGCGTGTCAGTCTGACCGATGTCAATAATTTGGGACCTTTATATACTCGATTGACTGATACAAAGGCTTTTGTAAACTTTAGGGTATTTTCCTGATCAATTTAGTGTATTATGAAGCAATATGGATGAAAGATCCACAGAATCTACATAGTAATTTAATTATTTTTAGCAATACATTTTAAATTTGGTCGTTGAACCGTTACAAAAAATTGGAGTCAACCAAATTCCAACAGAACTTACCGAAATAGCAGTATTGAGAACTCAGCTTTTAGACTATGCTTGTTCATTAGAACATGAAATTTGCAAAGAAACTGCGGAAAAACTATTTGCAGAGTGGATGGGTGCTGCAACGCCACCAGAAAAAGTTCCGTAAGTTCACTATAAAATGTAGTTGATTTTTAAATTTTAGCAATCGCAAATATTAAATGTTTTCGTGGTACTAGACTGAACATTTTGGGATAATTTTAAAGGGTTCCAACTGACATTCAGCCAATGTTGTACTGTGGTGCTGTATCTTTTGCTTCTTCTGCTGATCCAACAAATACAATTCAATCATTTCTTTTGGAGGAATACGTGAGAAATCGGGGAGAACGTCAGAGAACGTTGATTGTTAATGCTTTGGCTTGTAATCAGGCTCTAGGAAATTTAGAAAGCTTGCTTGAGTGAGCGATTGATACAATAACGGAAAATGAATTGGATATTGGAACTCATGGACTTCAGCTTATCCAAAGCATTGCCAAAAATTCCGCAGGGAGACAACTTGTGCTGGAATTTGTGAAGGCCAAGCAAACTGATATTATAGCAATTTAAGTGTTAGAAATGCATCAGTTCATGTAAATTATGTATGGATTAAAACTTGGTAATTATGTGATTAGACATGGGGCAACCTCAGTAGCCAATATTATTTCTACGCTTGTGCCATATCTGAGTTCGGAGAGTTTGACAGATTTGCCTGAACAGGTACGCAAATTTATGAGATTTATATTTTTATGTAACTTTGAATTGGGCTGAAGGACAAATATATTATATTTTCTCACAAGGTCAACAATTTAATTGACGAGTTACTTTCAAATCCTAATATTCCTTCAAACGTACGCAGTTCCCTGGAAACTTACAAGTCAACTTTGCTCGACAATTCAGCCTGGATGAGATATTATTTCAATGATGTTAATAATTGGTTAGCTGAAAACGTGTACTAAAAATTTGCATGCAACCAACTATAAAAATAAATCTGTCCAAATTATGCTTAATAAACATACGAAAATAAAAGCAAACAGAAAATATATTTTCGACAAATTTATTCAATTATACCGATTTTTATTGAAATAAGATGCATATGTTTCCAAATTTCTTTATTCAGTGACTTTGTCGCATGTTCCGATGTTCCTCAATCGCTCATGCGTTCAAAAATTAAAGAAATTGAATAGAATTTAATTGATATTCCGAAAATGTTCGATCTTGTTCGTACATGACCACGCCTTGTTTTTATTATTTGCAAATAGATACCAGCGATCAGATCCCTGAATTTCCTACTTAATAAAGGTAAGGTCTTCTGGAGCTACAGTTACAATGGAGCTGAGAAACAGTGAGGTCTCCCGTACAATCTTTATCTGGAAAATCCTTCTTTCAGTGCGATATATCTCCAGGAGAAAACGATGAAAAGACGTAAATCATACATATAAGAAAATTGACTGTTGGCATCTCAAGTGTGGCATATACAGTTAAATTTAAAAAAGACAAATCTTTAATGCTTAATCACTATTGGATTTGATAGTTAATGGTCATTTGCAACTTCATGGCAAGGCAGCTTATAATTTATTTTTTCGTAACCAGTTTGCGTTTTTTTAGATTTAGAGGTACTAATTGGATTTTTTTCAGGTTCTTATATAAAATATTAATTTGTCATATAAGACTATATTTTTTATCTGAAAGTAGGTTAATGGGGTTATGCTATGATATTTAATAGATAAATCGAGCTTTTCGACAAACGATTTGCTAAAGCATACGAGTGCATATAAAAACACATTTCTGAACAAGCAATTCAGTGTAGAGTTTTCTGGAATTCCTTTCTGCTGAGGGCACGTTATTTTTGGAGATAATTTACGTTAGTTATATCATGAAAAAAGTTGACCAAGTTACGTCTTCTTTAGTTATATATTCATTAAAATTGAACTTTAAACTAAGCAATTTTTCCAAAATTAATTAAAGATTTATCTGATCGAAATACCGATTATCGCCTTACTTGAATATGATGAAATATTCTAGTAAAAGATAGACAACAAGCGGGAATGAAAAAAATCAACTATGGTTGGTAATTATTAGTTTGAGTTTTAAATATAGCTGTTAAGCCAGTATATACATAATTACTTTTTTGCCAACCAGTAAAGGTAAAGGTAAAGCCCAAGGTAAAGCTCTTATGTTAGGTATGTAGAATGGCATTCTACAAGGACACACTATTCCCGTTCAGATTAGACTTACAAATTGTCCAATGTCAAAATTTATTGTACCATAAAAAGTTTTATCGTTTCCTGAAACATTTAACGCTTATTCTTAACTGCGTCATAAACGAAAATTATCAATATTTGTAATAAAGAATACACATAGGTTTCGGCCAGTCCAAGCAGTTCAACAACTAGAAACCATTGTTCAGGGTCGATTTCTGTAGAATTTTTACAAGTCCGCATTCTCCATTGCATTGCCAATTATTCAACGCTATGGACTTGCTCAAATTTAACTAGGAATTTTTACATCATAACATACTCTCCTTCTGAATATCAACTGCAAATCTACCGGTAACTATTTCAAACATTAAATGTACGATATTTCCACTTTAAAGAAAGAACTTAGAAAATGATGAAAAAGAACATCAGCATCGTATTCCATTTTTTCTCTGGTTTCTCATTGTTTCTTACTGGGCCATGTAATTTTACACTTGCTGCACTGGCTATATCACCAAAAGATGAAGCTGTCACTGGCCTTCAACCAACCATCATAAATGCGTTTAGAGGCTGCACGATACATGTTACAAATTTTCGAGGTCAAAATATTGATTTTCAAGTACTTAAGCAACCCGTACTTCTTCTTCGATACTTATCCTATTGTAACACAGACAAATTGTTTCCATTTGAACTTGGTACTGCTTATCCTGCACTAAAGGGACCAAAAATATCTGATTGCCACAATTCAAAAGGAGAAAAAGTTCAACTGCCTTCAAACCACGTAGCCATGAAATATGTGGCACAAACGTTGACTAACTCATTTCTATTGACAATCAAAAACCAAAACTGCGAAGCAAACATTTATCTTGATCCACCAACTGAACAAGCGTCTCCACAGATGTACAGCAAGAATGCTGGATGGAACACATACTGGGAAAGTGTTCTTAAAAATGTATTTTGGGCTAACAGTTTAGCAACAATAGCTGTTCAAAATTGGAAGTTAAACTACCTCAATACAGTTCCAATGGTGTCATTACTTATCTGCAGCGGGAATATTGACTCGATTTGCTTTAAAGACGATGAAGTAAAGAAATGGACTGCTGGTGTTTTCTATTCTCCTGGATGGTTCAGAGTCGGAGTTAATGTACTAATTTTGGACTATTCTGAGTCCTCGTTTAAAACATTATGTCCTTATTGTGACCCATGTGATTCGTTTAAAACAGCACTACTTCAAACTAAAATTGTTCCAACTTCACAAGATAAACTTGAGTTTCTTCTAAAAGAAAGTGATCAAATCAATGCCGCTCCTCATTCTGTTCGCGTCAAGTATTTCTTAGATGTTCCTGGTTATGAATATTTGAAAACGTTAGAAGGTCGAGCCAAGAAAGCTGTCTTGCAGAAAATTCTAAAGTACCCTAAAAGGTCTGATTTAGAACGATTATATTATATGACTGACCTTCATTTGATATCACTACTTTTTAATAGTAGACATTTTGGCTATAAGGATTGATTTATTTTTAATAGCTCAAGCTTTCCTCAACTAACCGTTGACTTAATTATTAATTTAAATATCACTACTTTTTCCCAAATCCACAAATATTACATTTTCAAAATCACTTGGTAGAGACTGGTACCGTTGGAAAAACGTAATGGTTCCTGCATGTAGCTCAACCAAATCGATTGACTCACATCCAACATTTCGTCCGAGCATATTCTTTATGATTTTAAAGTCCCGAAGTCCTTTTGTACACGGCAGGTTAGTAACTTATGTCAAACAACTTCGCTTCGTAAGTTGTCATGAACACAGAAAGCATTGGTCAAATCAGTTACGGGAATTGATTTCTCCTTTTGACTTACCGACTTGGTTGATAATTTTGACAACTTGTTTTATAATGTCTTGTGTTGTAAAAGTATCTACCAAATCGTATGCCAAGACAAGAAATCCGAATTTATTTGACATAAACGTTTCCATGTTTTTGGCGATTTTAGACCAATCTTATAGTAAATTTAGTAATCATGGCGAACAAAAAAGTGTCTCTTTTTACGTAGGAGTTTTCTTTGTTCCACTGACATGGTTATTTTTAAGCACGCTCTATAAAGGAGATAACGTAACCAATTTAACAGCAGAACCACCTTTAACCCCATTTGACACGTTTAATTCGTTGCAAGAAAATCGGTTTATCATGTATACTAACAGGTATAATTTGAGTTCGTATTTTTCTAATAGAGAACCAGGTAGTGTAAGTGTAATGGCAAAACTACTTAAGAAGTATGGTAGTGTAAGAGGTCATGAGAATTTTCCAATGTTTTCTGTATTTTGGTGGCTAATGATCAGACGACTAAGACCTTATTACCCTGTTTCAGAAATAAGCTTGTATTATTTAAAAGATGAAATATCCCCACAAACTTGGAAATATCTCAATAACTCTGCAATGTTTCCGAGCTATCTCGAGAAAGGCAAATCACAAATTGAGAGTATAAATATTTATATGGACAAATGCAACAAGTCCGCATTCATTTCAGAAGGACCGAAAGCAATTAAGATGCACCAAAAGCTTAAGAGATTGGGAAAACCTGCTTATTTTGGCAAAGATAAAATACTTGAGACCTACTTTGGATATAATCTTTTTGGGCATTTTCCACCCAACTTGGTTTTTAGAGTAAGCTATCTTTTTGAAGCTGGTATTTTTGAATGGTGGCAAAAATACTTTGATTATGCAGTTACTACAAAACATGACGATCATAGTGAAAACTCAGCCAATCATAACATCACTTCTGAAATGGATGGAAGCAGTAAAGCAGTATTGATTTTAAGCCTCATACCTGGAGTCGGCTTGTTGAGTTCGTTGGCTTCTTTTGTTGTTTTCGAAAGACAATTGGTGAAAAAACTAGTTGTACAAAATTTTACAAAATGTTTTAATACTTTATTGCGGTTGACCCAACGTTTTAATGTATCAAATTCAAAAATGAATCGAACAATAGATTTCTAAATACAATAACCAGAAATATATACCAAAAATAATGTTTTTCATAATGTACATTGGGGAAGGTTTCGTTTTTGGCTCTATTAATAATCTCTACGATTTAACCTAATTAGGTTGCTAGCGCAAGTATACTATTTTAGTAGCCAACAAAGACATTTCAAGCAAAATATTTTACACTCCTTCAACTAAGGCGTTCAGATGTGACAATTTTGTAAATGCAGAATGTCATAAAAATATTTCTAAAAATATAAGAAATGATGTATGGTTCTCCCAGAAAACAAATTAGTTAAAAGTTGATTTAGTAAATTGTAAAAATTTATGTAAAAATGTAAAAATTGTGCTATGTAAACGTAAATTAAAATATGTAAATGTTGTATGTTGCCTAATAAACTTGCGACGTATGATTTTTGAAGATAAAGTTATAAAAACCAAGCTCATAGTCACATTCTGTTTATGTCTAATGTACGAAAAAGTAAATCATGCATATCAAAAAGTCCTTATGGCTTGACAAATTTATGTGAACCATATAATCGCAAAAGAAGGAGCTTTTATGCTAATCCCAATTGGGTTTGATAGTTAATGGCAATTAGCAACTACACTATAAGCCTATGTATAATTACTTTTTTATGACCAGTTTGAAATTTACTTTGGAAGTATAACGTTTACTTATGATAATCATTAGTCCTGGATTTTTCTTCTGGTTCTTATATAAAATATAACTTCATAAGACTAGATTGCTTTTCATGTGAAAGTTATAGTGGGTAAATGTGCTTATTTCATGATATCTTATAAAAAATCGGTTTTCCGAGACTCCATTGGCTAAAGGTTGATTAGTAATGCCATGTATGTACAATCATCGATCATAAGTGGGATAAGTTACGTATGCAGCATATGAGTGAAGAAAAAATAAATTTATTCGC
Source organism: Entomobrya multifasciata (assembly GCA_034693345.1). NCBI lineage: Eukaryota > Metazoa > Arthropoda > Collembola > Entomobryomorpha > Entomobryidae > Entomobrya > Entomobrya multifasciata. Next base: position 2,401 of record JAQFXM010008989.1, on the reverse strand, counting down.
TGACCATTTTACGGTCGATTTTTCCAGAATTCTTATTTGCGAAAGGCATGTTATTTTTGAAAATATTATTTGTTGGTTAACTACCAATGGAGCTCATTGAACGCTTGAGCGAAATATATATGCATAACATGCATTCACACGATAAGCATATGTTGAAATACTGTTTCATGGCCAGTTTGAAATTTACTTTGGAAGTATAACTTTTACTTATGGAAAGACTAAGTTCTGGATTTTTCTCTTGGTTCTTATATAAAATATACCTTCGTGTAAAATAAGACTAGACTGTGAAAGTTATCGTAGGGTAAAAGGGTTAGGCCATGATATGTAAAAGATAAGTCGATTTTTCCAGAGTTCCTTTTTGCAAAAGCCATAGTATTTTTGGAACCATTATATGTTGGTTATCTAAGGAAAAAAGTACTTACTAGTCAAACAGGTTACGTGTTCTTAAGTTATATATTCCTTTAAATTGGACTTTCAACTAATTATTTCCCAAAAAGCAATTAAAAGACTTATCTACTTGCAAACCCTTTAATCGCTCTTATATATCATAATATGATGTACCAAAGATTCAGAACAAGCTGGAATGAAAAGTTTAATTTGCGTTTTTAGTTGTAGGCATGAATTAAAAGTATAGCCTTTAAGCTTATATGTATAATTACTTCTTTAGCAAACTGTCTGAGACTTAGTTCTTGTATGCTAGACTTGTACAATGTCATTTTTTAAAGGAACACTACTCACTGCAACAGCAGATTTACAAGTTGTCCAATGCAAAATTTATTTTACAATATCGAAACTCGATAGTTTTCCGAAAATATTTGAAAATTTATTTTTAATTGTATTATAAACAAACATTATCACTACTTGTATGTGTTAAAGAATATATACCTATAGTTTCTTGCCAGTCCAAGTATTCGAACAACTTTGAGCCTTAGCTCAGGATCGATTTCTGTTGAAATTGAAGCAGCTACATTGTAACATTCCAATTTTTCATTGCATTGCAAGTGATTAATGACTTGCTTAAATTTAGCTCAGCAAACTTACTTCATAGCGTACTTACACTACTTCTAAATTTAAACTGTAAATTTACAGATTAAGTTTTTTTAACTGTAATTTCAAAATATTTCTACAAGAAAGTAAAACGTCTCAAGTATTAAAAATGATAATAACGAAGTATTTAGGTATCTCATTCCATTATTATTCTACTTTTGTATTCATTTTTAATGGGATTAATAATTTTCCGACTGCTGCACTGGCTACATCACAAAACCATGACATTTACAAGCAACCAAGCATCATAAATGCATTCAGTGGTTGCACAATACATGTTACAAATTTTCAAGGTCAAAATATTGATTTCCAAGTACTTAAACAACCCATACGTCTTCTACGATATTTATCCTACTGTAACAAAGACCAATTGTATCCATTTGAAATTGGCAGTGCTTATCCAGCATTAAAGCAACAAAACAAATCAGACTGTCATGGTTCAAAACTAGAAAATGTTGTACTGCCACCATCCCAAGTAGCTTGGAAATATGGTTCACAGACTCTGAATAATGCATTTCTATTGACAATCAAAAACCAAAAGTGTGAAGCTAACATTTATTTTGATCCACCAACTGAACAAGCGTCTCCTCAGATGTACAGCAAGAATGATGGGCGGAAAAGGTTCTGGGAAAGTACTTTAAAAAATGTATTTTGGGCAAACTTTTTAGCGACGTCTGAGCAAAATTTTCAAAATTGGAAGTTAAACTACTTATACACGGTTCCAATGGTGTCATTGCTTATCTGTACTCCGAACGCAGAATCAGTTTGCGATAAAAACGACGAAGTAAAAAAATGGATTGCTGGTATTTTTTATTTTCCAGATTATTTGAGAGTAGGCGTAAGTGTTCTAATTTGGGATTACCGTGAGTCATCGTTAAAAACATTATGTCCTTATTGCGACCCATGTGATTCGTTTAAAACCGTACTACTTCAAGCTAAAATTGTTCCAACTTCACAAGATAAACTTGGGATTCTTTTGAAAGAAAGTGAACAAATCAATCCCGCTCCTCATTCTGTTCGCGTCAAGTATTTTCAAAACGTACATGATATAGAATATTTGAAAACGTTAGAAGGTCGAGTCAAGAAAGCTCTCTTGCAGAAAATTCTAAAGTACCCTAAATGGTCTAATTTAGAATTTTTATATTATATGGCTGACCTTCACTTGATATCACTACTTTTTCCTAAATCAACAAATATTACATTTTCAACATCACTTGGCAGAAACTGGTACCGTTGGAAAGACGTAATTATTCCTGCATGTAGCTTAACCAAATCGTTTGACTCACATCCAACATTTCATCCGAGCATATTCTGGATGATTTTACAGTCCCGAAGTTTCTTTGCAGACGGCAGG
>JAQFXM010008988.1:0-10072 GCA_034693345.1 Entomobrya multifasciata | reverse complement strand
GGAGCGAAGTACATCTCGACAACACGGAGATGTTTGATGAGTGGTCCATATTGTTCCAAAAATTGACGTTCAGTTTCATCCTCAATTTTTTCGTAGAAGGTGTATCCCGACTGGGCGTTGTTTAAGAATAGCTTCGTTGTTGGAATGCCCATTTGCAAGAATGCTTCAAAAGTCTTTTCGGTTCCTTCATTAATCTCAATTTCAGGTGCCCGATGAGCACTAACTTGAAGATAACCTTGGGTGATATCCTTTGTCCAGCTGCAAACTCGCCGGAAACGGAGAAGGTCATTCCAGTAGAGATATGGGAGCACACCCGCGTCAATCTGAAATACACAAAAAAATAATATAATGAATTAACTACTGTTAATCAAGTAATCAGAAAAACCAAAAGCATAACTTGTCTAATTTGTTAATTATTTAAGGTTACCACTTACCACTTCTCGGGGAATATCCGTTAACTGCATTTTCACTCCTTTTTGGGAACCTAATCGTTGAAGAACGTGTAGATAATTTTTCTCTAAAGAAATGAGATCTCAAAAATTAAAACCAGTTCACTTCTGATTTTAACTGATTGCTTTTAATTGTACTTTTGGAAATCGGATCACAAACCAACAGCTTGTCCTCATACATAACATAACCCAGCCCAAAAAGACGAACAAACTTGTCAGCAAGTTAAGAAATGAGGAGATAGGTGTTGAGTTTACTCAATCTTATTGGGTAACATCATCGTTTCTTTTTTACCTGCATTGCATTGACTGTGCGTGTATGCAAAAAATCCTAAACACTTTAAATGATGTGTCGATTTCTCCACTATTTCAATATAAAAACCCAAGTCATATATGAGAACACTGAGCAAACTCGGCGACTTGAAAAGAGAATTGGATCTATCGAAATAAATTCAATTCATTCTAGACGACTCACATCGCCCCATATTTTTACATTGTGCGTGTGGGAAGCAGATTTCCTTTGTTGTTGCTTGTGCGAGTCGGCGTAGGCTCTCATGCTATGGTCTTAATTGCAATTAAAGTTGGAGCAATTAAGCCTTGTTACTCTGTTACGGCTCTTTGGTCAAAGTTCATTCCAACGCCAAACTATACTTTAAGCACCAGCGCATCGGCTGTGCTATGAATAATGTTTGACCAAGGAGCCGCAGTGGAGTTATTAACGTTTTAAAAATACACGTAAATTAACGTATTTTAATTAAATTTAAATTCTTAAAACGTGCAACATGTAGTAAAATATGTACGTAATCCATTTAGCATAGCAACTAGTATCCCAAAATGAACTACAATCGTACTACAGGTGGTAATTGTCAAAAATAATTAAAATTTGAGTCTGCTTTACTCAAGCAATAATTAACTTTCAGGAAAAATTTGAAAACTGTTGTGATCAGCTTGAGGTGATTGATGTGCCAGGGACAGTGATTGTACCACATTCAAAAATTTGAAAAATGAAGATATCGAAATTGTGGAGAAATGGACTATGCATATTTTTAAGTTGCTTTAAAATAAAAGTCAATTTTATGCGTGTGGTAATCAGTAGTTAGTTTTAAAAGTTATAAGTTTAATGCAAAATTTATTCAGTTTTCATATATAAATATCCACTTAAGGTAATTTTTTTTTCTTTTTCCGTTCACCAATAATTTCTCTTCACAAATTCTCAGATCACCCCAAATTTACAACAGCATAATTTAGTAATTAATACATTTCAATTTCAAATGAAATCTTCTCATTTGTCAACTTGCTTGAAATTTGCATGATTTGTACATTTTTTGGTCTAGTTTAAATCATGTCATAAGACCCAAAGTTTCCCATTTCTTGAAATTCTTCAGCAGTCATGTCATGTCATGTCAGCCAAAGGCCAGTCTTGAATTGGAAATCTTTCAATTGTCTCAGCAAAGGAACCTTTCAGTAAAGCAGTTCTTCCTTTCTTTGTCACCTTTTCAAAATCAGAAAGAACTTTAAAATACCAATATATTATTCTGGATAACAAAAACTAGTTTTTAATTGCACTACCTTTTTCACTGGTTCAATATGAAGTCAACACAAGTTCCTTCAGCTTCATCTTGGACAAGACAAGGCTGAACAAGCTATCCGTTATCTTTAGCAATGGGTTAATGTTTGACTCTTTCTAAAATTTACTGAACGTCAATTTTGTGAGCGATGTTTTTCATCTGCAACATTAGTATTATTTACCGCCATCGCAACCTATTATGAAGGGTTAAATTGTTAAAAATACAAGCTAGTTTTATACAAATATACTCGAGAAAAGTTTAAATTATGACATATATATGGTAAGCAATTGATCTGCACGCAAAATATTGAATAAAATAATGTACGTTCAAATGTGTGAACCACAAATGCAAAATAAAATGAAGAGCAACTAATATTTTCAGGTTCGTATTTTTCAAATAAGTCGTAAAAATAATGTATAGTGAAAACTCGGTGCTATTTTTTTCAAATGCGGTCGTCGTTCGTTTGAACTAAAACTGCAAAACAATTATGGAAAAAGTTTATGAGTTTTACATTTTACACGGTTTGTATATATTTTTGTGTATATATTTTAAAAAATCATGATTTTTGCGATTTGAAGCCATATAAAAATCTCAATTAAGAATTTGGTTGAAATGGGTTTTGTTCATATTGAGTTTACCGTATCTTGCATTAAACTTGCTTTAAACTATGTGTTTATATAAATGAAAGGATCCAATTGTTTATTATCTAGCTATGCAAAAAATTGGGGTGGGTTATCTCGGCGTAACTTAAAAGATATTAATTCAAACAAGTTAAATTTAAATTGAAAATAAATTTCTACAAAAAGCTTTGAACAAACCCGTTCCTTTATATTCAAGTCTGTAAGCAATCGATTATTTTGAAACCAATCTTAAAATTACCATATATCCATGTCATGGAATTGTTCACACCGTTAATTGTAAATGTTTAATGTTGAAGTTCATTCAGAATTCAAAATATTCTATAAAATAATTTTGTGAGATGGTGCGCTTTTTAAATGTTTTTCACCTGCAACATTTGTTTTATTTACTGCCAACACAACCTAATTTATAAAGGGTTACTTTGTTCAAAATACAAGCTAGTTTTATGAAGATAATCAAGAAAAGATTAAAATATGACATGTAAATGGTAAACAAATGTTATGTGCGCAAAATAACCTTGCGGTCAAATGTGTGAACCCTAAATGTAAAAAACGGTGCTATAATTTTTAAACGGGTTCACGGATCGTTTGAAGTAAAAAACAGCAAATATATTATGCGAACAAGCCTTGGTATGAGTTTTACATTTTACACGGTTTATGTTCAAAAAGTAATATATGAAAATAATGAATTGATAACAAATTAAAATATAGGTTTTAATGATTTGAACCCAAACTGCATTAATCTCAATTAAGAATTTGGTTAATATGGGATTTGTTCATTTTAGGTTAACCGTGTCTTGCATTAAACCCACTTTCAACTCTGCCATAAATTACTAATAAGACCAGATCGTTCCACATCTGAAATAAACCATTGTGACATTAAAGTAAGCTCCATGTGGCGAAAGAAAGATAAACCCGCGGTAATAGCGACCATAACGACTTATCTGATAGAATGCGACGTACTACAATGTACAGCGCTTTCGATTGATGTGTCACATGACATCCGTTTGATGTTGATACCTTTGACCTCAATTTCAGACCCTATGAGGTCACTCCAACCCAAAACCACACATAATTCGGGATCTACTATGGTGAATGTTCTTGTTGGGCTGGTTTGACGTTTGGATAATTGGAATGACGGGAATATGGGGCATCTTGAGACGAAGCTGGTTGTGGCATGCAGAAATCTACATAAATATAAGGATAGGGGAAAGCTTCGTTGAAGTTCTATTTTCGTATGCTTGAGAATTTATTTTTCCAATTTATTATGAAGACGAATTAGTTACGGCTTACGGCGACAACCTGATTTTCGCCTTCCGATGTGTTGAACTTAATTTTTTATGAGTCAGAGAGGAAGTTATTGAAGGAACCAAAAGTTTGGAAAGCAAATAAATTAGCACACACGGCAGATCCCAACGTAAAATACTAGACAAACGACTACTAATTTTCATTTCAACAAACAAACTTTTATTGATACAACAATTAACGAATACATAATGCTGTGGGCTTATTAGTATTACCCATAAAATGTGAAATTACAAAGATTCATGTAAAACCTAAAAATATTTTTTATTTTCCTTCCCAGAAAGAAGAAAGTATGTTTGAACATTGAGCACCGTCTCGGAATTATTATCACGTAATTTTAATCATGACACTTATGCGGATACAGTTGACGATATGACATTGTGGCATGGAATATGCACTGCGATGACTAAATAAATGGATGGATGACTAATAGACTGAATTTTCCCTCTATTTAAATTGAATTACTCATTTCTAAAATGGACAATTTTGCGCAACTTGTGTCGTTTTGAGAGAGACTTGGCATGGAAAGAATGTTTTTTTGCTATATAGTGCAGCCTTATCTTGTTGTACAACTTACTGATCTCATCTATCAGACGAATTTTGTGAGTACAATGTATGTTAAGAGTGGCTAGTCTGAGAGAGGACGAAAAATACTCAGTATGTAAGTTATGAAATAACTTTCTACTCAAACATTCGCTTCTAATAATTATACTTAATTTGTCCCTGTTCATTTTTAGAACACCCCTACATTGTTCTTGTCGGATAATGTTTTCGGCTATTTTACAAACAATCACCAAATCTTCTGATGGCTTATATAAGCCTCCCCTATCCTTATCCAACAGCAATAAAAAAACCTTCTCGAAGGCCCATGTACTCTTTATCAGTAGTTAGCAGTGCAGATTTGCAGACATCGCAATCCAATCTACTCTTCAATTTCTTAGCTACGAAGCCTGCTATGTACACCACAATGTTCTCAACAAAAAGAGAAAGACTGGAAACATTTGAGTGGGGAATTTCTTGGGAAATGTCCTCCTCCATTTCGTCACTTTCTTCATCCTCACTGCTCTGTTGCACCAATCCAGTACTTACAGAGACTAGTAAGTCTTCTTGTGGTTGACAGTTGCCATTTGCACATGTGTTAAGATTAAAGCAGAGTGTCGCACGAACGGAGTATGATAGTTGGAGAACGTTAGGATTATCATTTGCACCGAAACGACTTCTCAAGGTTCCAAAGTAAATCTCAATAGGATCCTGACTCAGGCGATAATTTGGTAAATAACTGTGAAAAAAGGCTTCTTATTAGTACATGATAATAACATTTCATTAATAGGGAATAGTAATCATTATTTAAACACTCACAATAATTTGACTTCTCCCGTTTCTATTTCATTCATTATGTTGACAATACTTGACAGACTTGTTATCAAGCCTTTTACACATGTTCCAAACTTTGTTTGATAGAGGGGAATCATTTGGGAGGAATCAAAAACCTTCATAAGGTGTCATAAGATACTGCTTCGCTGATTTGATGACCAGTTTTCCTTATTGTGCTTACTGAGAGGTGTTTACTTTCCTTTGCCATAAGGTTTTGTATTCCAAATATCAAAAACCATGTCACATACTCGAAGGAACTCTGTCGTTGCTTCCGATCCATTGAACTCAGACAAGCCAATTTTTCTACAAAAGTCAATTCCGGTGGCAGTACTGCTACTTAGTAATTGGACACACAACTTCGTATTCATTTTCTTAGTATGAAAGTTAACAAAGTCCTGTTATTTTCGTTGCTGGCCTGAGCCCCTCCTCATCCTGAATTCTACTTAACATCTTCACATATTCCCAGTTACTTTCTGAAATTAATACATATATAAATGAGGATATACATGTATACATGAATATAGCGATAAAAAGTTTACAACAGAACATTTTAATACCTTATTATCTTCGTTGTACAGACATTTAACCCGGTCCAAAATATTTCGCACTAACTTTACCATGTGAGAAGCGTCAGGGACAATGTGAACTCTGAATCCGTGCAAACATAGGAATGGCTTGAACTCTTCAGTCAATCCTAAGGTTTGCTCCGAGCTGCTCCATCGCAGTAAAGTTTGAACGTAAACCGTCGAATGTTATGCTAAGAACCTTTCCTCCAGCTTTATTAACTGTAACAATACACGATTTGACGAATTCTACCATTATTGCTGACTTCAACCCACTAGTCAAAATGTAGGCTATGGGAAATGATTTCCTTCCATTCAGTTCAGTAGCCATGCAAAAGAGAGCTGATTTAGCAAGTCCTTTGTCCTCATCTGGTATAATCTTTCCATAATCTATTCTACCAATCATCTTCTTTCCATCAAAGAGAAGCTGTTGTCTGATGGACATTTCATCGAATGCTAATGAATAGTATACTGGCTTCTCAGGGTTAGAACACGTATTTTTGATATCAAACAAGGCTTGACTTAGTAAACCTGTTTAAATACAAACATGTATTAATTAGTGTACTGAAGGGTGGATATGCATGAATGTCTTTCATCTAATATCAACTACTTCTGTGATGGGGCAAAACGGTCGGGAAGTTAGAATGCATGAATCGATACCCCTTAGGCGAAATGTACATAGAGTTAAATGCAAAGACTTTTAACTTTTCGGAGTATGGCTTAGCTTTAGATAGCTTTCTTCCTTTAAACGCTTCAATTCTAACTGGAGAGATAGTAACCCTTTTCCTTTTGCTTGATGGCATCCTCCTGTCTCCGTACACGCAGGGTCAGGTTCCAAATAGTTTTTATTTTTCAGTTCGTGGATTTCCGTTTTGAGATCATTGTTTTGGTTAGTTAGCTGCTGTACTCGATCATTCAGTTGTTTTATAGCATTCATTTGCGACCCAATAATGGAGTTACAAGCTTCATGAACAGTGTCTACAATCGTTACATGGCTCTCTATGTGGTCTTGCTCCTCCTCCTCTTGAAGTCCGCATTTTGCTTTAATCTGGTAGAAATAAGAACGATACATTTTTATGATAACTGTAAGATATTTTGTGAAGTAACTATTTACGCTCATTTAAGTACATACCTCATCTGATAAATCGTTGTTTTTGTACAAACTAGGAAAACGGCCCTTGATTACATTTCGCCTTTCCATCACACCCACGCGAAGATCTTCCATCTTAAAATGCTTGCTGCATATAGCAATACGCTTAGCCATTTTAAATGTTGGATAAGCCTTGTTTGCTATTTCCAGGAAGCACATCCACGGAGCAGCGTCTTTTTCATCACTTGGCACACTACAATAACGGTTCATTGATTTGTCAATTAAATTAACGAATTATTACGCTATCCATTATGATCGTGGGTACATTAATGAGTAATATAAATAGTACGTACTTGTGCAATGATATATCCCCATTCTTCTCTTCAGAGCAGTCCACTACTTGGCAAACGGCTTTTACCATCATAAAGTCTTTACTTTTCTTAACTAACTATGATTATATTTATAGTAATAAATTATTGCATTGCAGCGTGATACAATTTGTATCGGCACTTACAAGAGATGCTTGCATCTTCTGCAGTCATCTGGTTCATGAGTGACATGAAAATCATGGTTTGCGTCACTGAAAAATTTGCATAGTAACATTTTCGTCTTCAAAATAACTGAAAAAATAAAAATGCCAAGCATACCAAGCTAACACAGTTTCAGCACTCCTTTTACTAATAAGTTATACTCCTGGTGTCATGAGCATAATTAGTTGGCTACAGTGACAAGCAATTTTTTAATTAAGTTATACATTTAGTACGATATGGGTTTAGTGAAGACTGCAGTGGTCTATTTCCTAAAGAACGTTGCTTGCTGCTGTGGTGGTATGGGTAGCGGATGATAAGCCTGTGAAATAATAGTTGATATATTTTTTTGTAATTTTTAATTAACTGAATGTACTATCGGAATGAAAATATATTTAATTTCAAAAGAAAGAAATTCATTGCAAGTCAATCAATTTATCTTTTAAATTAAGAATGAAAATAAGACATTCTTAACTTTCGTAAACTTAACTATCAACTTGTAGTTTGTTTTATTACTAATTCATCCTTATTACTATAATTCTAAAGAGAAGTTTGTAGCCATTTACTTGCGTGACATTTTTCACCATTCTAATGAGCATTCATTCTAGCTTCATCTCTGATTGTGTCTAATCATCTTTCGCTATTTGCCTCCATCAGAACTAGAATATTCGACACCATCGACGACCTGTGCAATCACATTTAACCCTCAAACCATCCCTTCAGTTGGATTTGCAAAACCTTAAACAAATCCTGACCATTTTGATTGTTGGAACTTCATGTTGGGATTTTCAGATTGTTTTCAAAATAATTGATTGCTTACAGGCTTGAATCTTAAAGAACGATTTTGTTCAAAGATTTGTGTAGAATAAAATTGTCAACTTAAATTTAATCTATTTGAATCAATATCAATCAATATATTTGAATCGCCGAGATAACCCACCCTAATTTTTTTGCATAGTTTTAAAAATAAACAATTGGATCATTTCATTTATATAAACACATAGTTTAGAGCAAGTTTAATGCAAGATACTGTAAACTCCATATGAACAAATACCATTTCAACCAAATTCTTAATTCAAATTGTTGTATGGCTTCAAATCGCAAAAACCATTTTCATTTGTTGACAATTCATTATTTTCAAATTATTTTTTGTAAATATAAACCGTGTAAAATGTAAAACCCATAGCGAGACTTTTTCCGTAATATATTTGCAGTTTTAGTTCAAACGAACGACGACCGCATTTGAAAAAAATAGCACCGAGTTTTTACTATACATTATTTTTACGACTTATTTAAAAAACACAAACCTGAAATTATTAACTGCTCTTCATTTTATTTTGCATTTGTGGTTCACATATTTAAACGGACGATTATTTAATTCAATATTTTGCGTACAGAACTATTGTTTACCATATGCATGTCATAATTTAAACTTTTCTCGATGATTTGCATAAAACTAGCTTGTATTTTTAACAGTTAAACCCTTCATAATAGGTTGTGTTGGCGGTAAATAAAACTAATGTTGCAGATGAAAACATGTAAAAAGCACCATCTCTCACAAAATTGACGTTCAGTAAATTTTAGAAAGAGTCAAACATTGACCCATTGGCATTTATAAAAACTTGATGATTTAAAAGATTAAAAATAAATATGCATTTCCAACTAAATTATTGTACTGAAGATGAAGTAAACTTTTGTGTTTTTGCTGAATTTATTTAACAGTTGATCACCGCAAAAATAGAAATATACAACACAACACCACAAAATAAGATAATTCTATACAGTTTAATTGATTACATTTTGTAATTGAGTTTGAGTTACCTTTTATAAAGCTAAAAATGAAATATTTTAAGTATTGACTTGGTTAATTAAAAAAAACTAGGGAATGAAAACTACCCTTTAAAGAACCTCTCATAATCAAGATTTCCCTTTGACTCCCTTAGGCTTTCCAGGATCGTACTCCTACCAACCTCCATCATGATGGCTCAGTTGGCTCGAAGATACTTTATTCAGCAATCTTAAAGTTCTTTCGAGTTTCTTCTCCATTTTTTATTTTTCTCTCTTTCCCCAACTTCTTATGTTCATCTGTCCACAACTTATCCTCCACATCATTCCAAATTTCCCGCAGCTCTTTTTGAATCGTTTGTTATGCATCGCTACAAAGCAGCATCTCCTTCAGTTTCTCAGATAATTCCTGCTTTCCTCTTCTCCCCAAATTCGCTGGTGACCTGACCACGTATTATTCATTAAGTTCACCGTCCATTTTCCGTTTACAATTTGTAGCCAGGTTACTACATTCAATGGACTCCAAGGAGAAAATTCCTTCTTCGTTTTGGATAAAATGAATTGCTATAAAAGACGCCAACGCGTGGTCGTAGTGAAGCAGTGGTTTCACCTGGAGCGTCCCGACCTCACACATTTCGCCCAAAGCATTTTCTTAATAAAAAGCTACACGTTCCATTGAATATCCCAGTCGTCCAATATATTTTCCATTGCAATCTTTCAAAACTTTTGATGGGCAGAGTCCTTCAGCCTTTGCCGATGGAAGCTCCTGAGTGAGA
>JAQFXM010008987.1:0-10073 GCA_034693345.1 Entomobrya multifasciata | reverse complement strand
AAAACAAACAAAAACAGGTGACGGTGACAGTTCATACACAGGGACACCCATCCAGAGCTTGGCTTAACTTCACATTAACCAATAGGAATCGAGTGCCTACACCAGGATTGTTGCTTATGTTTAGGATAGTAGCTTTTTCCAAATCATAACTTTGAGCGATCCTACAACCTATACAATGCGAAGTATAAAATGCTATTAATTTAAGAAGAAGAAAAGTCTGCCATTAATCATCTTTTGTTTTAAAAAAATGAAAGTCAATTATTGATCTCTTAACTTAATTGGTATAAGCAGTGACTTTACTTTAGTAAACTACTACACTGGGGTTTTCGCAAGTTTTATGAAAATTTTTGTGACATCTCTTCATCAACTTTTGACGTGATATTTTCTGTTCTTCCTTTCTGCTCTAGTAGACACGAAATTATTGGGAACTTAATATTTAAGATGTCGGGGTTCGAGATATAAACTGCTATCAGACTGCTCTGGTGTTCCTAAACTTGATTTCCTCAACAAGAAAGAATCCCTCAGTAAATTTAATTAAATCATAAAAATATCTTCGTTTCTCGTGAATGTATATTCTCCTGTTATAAAAAAGTAAATGTAATTGAATGCAAGTATAAAACGCACCTTTTAACTGCCCTTTCTAATTGTCACTGGCATCAACAGCTTTCTAGTGATGCTTACAACACTTCGGAAATATGTATTCCCGTCGTTCAGCTTGTATTCACGAAACGGGCTGGTCATGAAAGTTCATGTTGCTTTTTCATTTGTTTGCTATACTGATATTGATGTTGTAATAAAATTATATACACCTTGTGGATATATGCTTTTATATTGTACATGTGGTTGTCTACTTAAAATTCCAGTTTTTGAAAGTTGCTCAAATATAAAACTAAAACAGTAGTAACATAAAAACTCATACTATATCTTTTTTGATGATAACTCCCTAAATGTAAGTCTTATTTGGAACCTTAAAGAATTTTTAGATTTAGTATATGATAATAAGTATAAGCATGTCAAAAGATGGGACTGATGATAAGAGAAAGTTGTGGTGTGAATGGTCATGTTGAGTTAAAAGATCTTACTGTGCATTGTCCAATGTTTAAAAAAGGAAATTAATGTCTGTGTCTCCTGTTACTTTGACTCTAGAGCTGGGGTTGAGTTGAAGTTCTAAGTTTAAAAAATAAAACTATACTATCATCGTGTAAAATATAATGCATTGCATGTACTTTTGGGCATAAAACTACACATATACCTTACCAAGGAATGCGACTGCCGGCTGTGTTATATAACAAAGAAGTTAGAAGCTTATTTTTTCCTTAATTTGTGTTGTCATTTGGAAATATTTTCCTGAATCATTTTTAAACCAATAATACCTTCATGATGCTCTGTCGGCTGGGTTTTATCGTACCTTCTCACATGACACAGCTTACTGACTCAAATCGTGTTGAGTAGGAAAGTAATAAACATTTAAGGAGTATATTTTTACCCATTTTAAAAACTTTTTTGTCCATGTTGGGTACAAAGGTGTCATCATCAAACCGTAACATTAGAGAAGGAGAGGGACTGCTTGTAATCATTAAAATTGAGCTGAACATAGACTTGTTTATGCGGTGATGGGGTTGAAGTATTCAGCAGTTTACTGGCTTCCTCCCTGTCGTCTGCAGTCAAAATTTTATGGTTTGATGGCGTAAAAGTGGGAATGCTCAAGTCAAATTTAAGCTAAACAAGATCAAATTTACTTCTGCTATGATATAACCACTACTCTTTTTTGTTAAACTTACATATATATAGCTACTCGTTTCTCACCAAATTCACATTTACTTTTTATTAGACAGAAAATTAAAAACCAACACTTCGATACCAATTCACTAGGGAAGCTTTACAAAGTTGCACGGTGGTGTAGTGTAAACCTGTCATCTGTATAAAAATTGACACAGATGTCTGAATATATTAGGTCAGTAGTTTTCCATGTCCATTTTCACAAAAATAAGGTAAAATGAAAGATTTCCACATTTTATGCCATTGACATTTTACACCTGTTAATTGAAGTATCACAACTACCTATATTTTATATAATTTTGTAAATTTATATACTGAGAATTTCAGATATAAACTGCGAAATGGGAATATATCACTCTACAGGAACTTGAAAAATGAGTTATAGTTATAAGAACGGTCACTACTTGTGACCATATACATACAATAACATCAGCCATACACATATCATTTAATACTTACATTTAATGGAATACACAGGTGAAAATCTTTAATTATTAACACTACAAAGATTCCAAGCTGCTGTTTCTGTAAATGACTTTTTGTGGTTGTTATTGATAAGAGTGAACTCTTACCATTGATCTTTCATGGTTAACTAGGTACATTCGAAATAATTCTGGTACAAACTTTCCCTTTCTTTTATTGGATTTTTGGCTGATGATGATGGTGGTCATTTTTTGTTCCAAAGTGCTTTTCTTCGTTTTCATAACATGAAATTAGGTGCTCGGTGAAGCAAAATTCAGCCAGAAAGTATGAAGTAAAAGCGAAACGAAAAAGTTCTTGTTTTGGCATCAGTTTTGTTTTATGAGATGAAAGTTATGTGTTTTGTTGCATTTGAGTAAAAATCGTAGATATTCTCGGAAAGACAGATATTAAACACTTTTCATGCTGGTGTTAATAGTACTGTTGTATGTAAGTTATGCAGGTAAATATTCATTTTTTGTAAAGTAGTATAGATTTACTAAATTTATAATAGTAGACTGCCACGTGCACTTGAATACATGTAATTTTAGTGTCTATTACAATTCGCAAAATAAATGAGCAAAGTGCATACCTAAATATCAGTATAATTATAATTTCAGATAAAAAACATTTATTTTATTTATTACGAACTGACTTTCATACGTTCAGAAACTATACATTTGACATGAAGATACATAAGATTTCCTTACAAACACGAAGTACTCTGATGAATTAATTTTCCCAAAAATATTAAAAATAATGGAATGTACTGGTAGTTTTTCTTTGAAAATTGTTAACTTGCACTTTGAGCTACGAGAACGGGAGCAGCGTCTCCAGTGAATAATCCAAAAAGGTCCTCTGTACTATCCGGTGCACAAGTTTTGTTCTCTGTTTTCCATGCTGATTTTTCACCTGCTATTGAATTGTTTTCTTGTTCAACTTGAATTAATAGCTCTGTTGTCGATATATTCCAGTTCCTTTCGGGATGTGATTCATCAACTGCATTTTCACATTGCTTATGCAAATCACATTTGCAGTTGCAACAAGGCTTTCTAAGAAGTCCATCCCCTCTGTCCTGCATCTCAAAAATTGGTGATTTTGATTCTGCGCAACTAGTATCATTGTGATCATCATTGTGATACTTGTGATACTCCGAAGTAGAGTAATCTGTAGAATTCCCCTTTTGAAAAAGTTCGTCAGAATCATTTCTAAGCATTGGCTCAAAGGTCTCGTCATCGGAATCGTCACTCAAGAACGCTAAATCTAATTTTGACTCACTGTGTCGGGATTTTCTCAAGAATTTAACCTAAGTAGATATAGACCATCCTTAATTAATAACCGTTTTATGAATTCAGGCTTAAAAAAATATTGTTAATGCTTGTTTTTTGTCTACCAAGCAGGAACCCATTTTTCGGCTTGTTATAAGTGATCAGAAGGCGAATAGTTAACAATCTTCAGTCAGGCCACAGCATAAAGGCGCATAGTAAAAACAGCGTACATTTAAGTATTCAAAATAAATCTATTATATGAAAGATGTCGGATTCAGGATGTAATGTAGAGCACCCCCTGATAACTCAAAGCTCAAAGAAAGGGAAAGCAGAGGAATGGTAGCGGTAGCAATCTTCTTCGATAGAAAATCTACTGATCCACCCCTACCATGTTTCCATAGCTTAGTTGGATTGATGAAAGTTAAAGGTTTCACCACCGCACCGGGTTGCCGGGTTAGTTCTTGGTGCTGTGATATTTGTGTGACATAATGATGTGAAGTCGTTAAAGTTGCTACACAAATCTCATACTGGTCGAGGGGCAATTATTATTCGGGCAGGACAGGGAAAAGATTTGGATAAGTGATTCCAAGAGATTTTCAATATAGTTGCTTTCCTTGTAGCATGGAACTCGATAACTATAACTATTACAGTCAGAAGCAACCCACAAGATAAGAGTAAATAATTTCCGCCCTACTCATTTAAAGAAGATTGTTTCAGCTCTGTATCGATTGATCAAATGTAATTCTATACTAGGTTGTAGGTATTCTCCCCTTCGTTGTGGTAAATGTTTAACACGTCTGGTATTTTGGCGACGACGAGTTTGATCATTGCTGCTATATACGTTGTTTTTACAACATTGTATTTAATGCACACACTGTACAGTGTACATAGTTCTACCAAAATACAACATTTGACGCTCTGTATCCTTATGTTTGTATTCTCATTTAACGACTCTCTATTTTGAATCTTTAAAAGGTAAACTTTGCTCGATTTTTATGAAAGAATGGCTGTTGTAAAGAATGAGTTCTTAAAATTGTTAATCATTAAATGCAAAATGTATACTTTGAGATGATTTGGGAGTGGCGAAGTTTTAAATAGAATGTCAACAGAAAATAAATATTATTTTTCCTGTCATGACTTTTTGTTATATGAGATGAGGGAGATTCAAATGACGAAAGTCCTTAATTTTTATGCATGTGTACAATATATAATACTTACACATATTTATTTTAGATCAATCACTCACTGTTTAATACACACACATTATGTAATATATACGTTTGCTAGTTAGAGCCAAAGTCCAATTAAGAGAGGAAGCTCATTGGAGGATAGATGAAATGTTAGAGAGATTAAAAGTGGCTTTGATCTGACTGATGCGTAAAGCGTGTTATATTTATTAAGGTAAGTTTTCCAAAAAACGAACCGAGACAGTTTTTCTTTTCCTCAGGCTTCATGTCTTTTTGTGGCTACTAGTTATCTCGATTTATAAGATTAAATCAAGACTACTCATAATTTCTTCTTGGATGAGTGATATTGATGAAACTGATAATGGGTTGAACAAAATTTTTGCATCTCTAAAACTGATTAAATCGAGAATAGTGTACAACATTGTTATGTTTCTAAAATCTTTTGGCTTTATTGTGTTGTCTCAGACGTTATTCCAAGATACAACAAATATGTACAATGTACATAATTTCACATACGATTCTATATCGCTATTGTTCATATGGAATAAATAATTGTTGAAACATTTAAAGAACGACACTAATTACTAATTTCGTGTCATTTTACTACCTGTCAACGATGTGCCGGTGGGCTGATGTTTCCAAGTTAGCTTCGCTTGTGAGCATAGTAAGAAACTCTTAATTTCTAGTTTTAGCCCCGTAAAATATTTTTCTTTTTCATGAATGTCATAAATCGATTAATTTCATTATTTCAAGTTGCTTTTGTTTCTGGACAGCCTTCGTTATCGTCCAACAACTATTTTTACCATGAACTTGATCATTTATTGATGACGTTGGTGTATAGTATAGATACAAAAAGCCACTCGTTTCTTTCTATTACTTTCCGCCTCTTTTCAAGTAAACAGACACTTTCTCCATTAAAGCATTAGCTTGAGAAAGTATTCCCATTCATTGAACATTTCCAAGCTCAAGTTACCGTTACGGCTTTTTGCATGGTTGCTGCTCGCTAGTGCGAAAATGGTCAAGTGAACCACTATAAATTTCATGTGTGTTCTCGAAAGCTTTTTTCGCGCAACCTATTTCCATTCTTCTTCCTTTAATCCTAATAATACGTAATGAGTCCTAGGGGAATATCATTTTATCACAGGGCATATCATAAAACATGGGTCTGCTTTCCTTTAAGAGTTTCAGGTATCCATATTTAGGACGGCTGCAGTATCAAGATCTATTACCAACCTACATTAGAATGAAACGATAGTGGAAAAGGTGGTCAATTGATATTTTGGGTCATATTTTTATACGCTTCTTATTTTTTTGGTGATGATTCTAGAAGAAAAAGAACGACAGATGATTGATAGAATTTTTTTTCAAACAATTATGAAAGCGAGGTCTTTTCAAGGAACTTTTAGGGTTAATTCCGCGTGCTTGCTGTTGAGTCCTCTTTGTGCGTTATTTTTAGGCCTCTGCAGAATAAGCATACTGCAGAATATGCATAGTGTGCTTGAATTTGGAATTTGTTTGCAAAAATGGGGCAATGTATTACTCCTTTAATTTCAATTTTGTATTGAAGTGTATGTAAACTATTATTTTTAAAAAACTATTGGAGTTGCTTGTTAGAAGTTTTCAATACGACAAAGAGAATCACGACTTCATGTATACTTTATTATTCTACAGCATCAATTCAGTTAATACGTTTGAGTAAATATCTAATCTAATCACTCATTGTAAGTAGCTATGTTCCACATATCTTATAGATAAGTGCTTAGAACAAACTGGATTAGAGATTAGAAAACACTTCATTCATGCTCATTGACTTCACTTAAGTTAGCATGCAAACAGTTTGAAGTCGAATCGATTCTGCACTGCAGTATGACAAGAAATACACATTCCTCATGCTCATCGTCCGTTTCATTGAGGTTCCATTCAAACAAAAGCTCTATGCACAAAAACAAGTTTCTAACAAGGAATGCCAAGCTATTGACAAGACTTTTCTTTCTGTCGTTCACTTTTGTGACTGCTCTTGGTGATGATGTCAGAATGAATTAAATTAGCCATGTGGCGTTTCTAATTAAGTTGCATGAACAATTACATATTCTGGGAAAAAATGTTTCAGAAACGACTTTCATGTCAGATGAAACTCTCGATAGGGTTAAATATTACCTGGTTGGTAGTCAGTTTCAAATGGTACTAAACATTTTGTTTTCTTTCTCCTCATTCATTATAAAAGTTTTACTTCTTGGTCATTGCTGTTGGTGGTGGAAGTTAAGAAAAAAGCTGCGATAAATGACTTAATTCGAATTTAAATTGTTTGATGTGAGCTTTTTTCATGCTGCGAGTCACTCGTTTTATTTGAATAATTTCTTTTTTTGTAGCCACTATAAAAGCACAAAGTAGTTTATAATGTTTGGTTGAACTAACCACACTTGCTTATTTCAAGTTGGGCTTCATCTTCAAGATAAAGTTATTTTTTGTTTACGTTTGTACAAATTTTAGTCAAATTCCACGTGCTTGCAAGCGTAAAAGGTTAGAATGACAATTTTAGCCATTTACAATGAAAAGTATGCTTTTTCTTTCATCATCGCATAAGTTCTTACTTTTCCAAAACAAGTGTACATATTGTCATAATGCAAACAATCGGAGAAGTATTCAGCTTCTCCATTTCTTCGTGATAAATGAGCATATCAAGAAATTGTAATATGATGTAAATCAGTGAAACCTTTTTAATTGCAGTCATCTTTTATTCTTTATCACTAATCTTATTACGCTCACACTACCCCATACCGATTCCTAGCCGAATGAAAGAAAATTCTTGTGTCGATTCTATGAATTTTCATATTCTTTTCATCTTTTATATGTATGTACATACTGATTGTGATTATAGTCATGAAATATTTTATGCATTAGAGTATTTAAGTAGCAGTAAAAGATGTGGGTCTAAACAATTACCACCAATGGCTCAGCTAAAATTTAACTAAACGGATAACTGTCGAGTAGAAGTGTAAAAGAAGCCAAGGGATGATCTCTTTAAAAAACTGAAGAAGAGTAAACAAAAATTCTTGTCTTTCTGTTGGTTCTACATGGTCCTCTGGTTTTTGGCTCATTATTAACATTTTTGAAAAGGTGTCATGTGATGATATTTACTCTTCCTTTAAACCCTTTTTTCAATTGCATACTTGCTTTTAACAACGGCACGATGATACTCTACTTACTCGTCATGTCTTTTCTTAAACCTTCAAAAGGATTTTTACACAATTGGGATTGCATGCATGCATTCTTTTACATATTATATAATTCTCTCTATATCGTGGTTGATGTTGCTAGTTTTTTTTGATTTTCGAGTGAAAAGAGACCTGTCTGGATAAGTTGAAGGATGTATGTATAATTGTCTGTGTAAAAAAATGAAAAGAATGCTTCCATGATCATCAACCAGACAGCTCTCAGAAAAAATGTTTAAACATCATTCTTTTTATTGTCTTTTTATTACTGAAAGAATACACAAAACTGCTACCTGTTAACTTAAGCTTACATCCCAAACCTAGTTAAAACATCAACAAACTACTATACTACATAGGTATAGAACATATATGGAAGATAACTTACATAAGATCAAGGAGAAATTTATAATCTGAGGCATTTTTCAATTGTATGTCTCTTCAAGTTTACACCGTACACATCGTGTACAAAATACGCAACACGTAGGTACTAATTAGACGCACACATACATCACCCGGGATAGTGTTTGTAAATGAAAAAAAGATTTTCAATGCATAACAATTGACTATTTTAAGTAAATATTCCCACGTTTATATGTACTACCTGTTATTTGTAAGTAAGTACACATTTTAAGCTACATACTCTTGTAGGTATATGCCATCATTTTAGTCAGCACATACACCATCACGAGTTTCTTACAATAACATATTTATAATTTTTGTATTGTTGCAATCAAAGTCACTTCCATTTGTATATTCACCTGTCAAGACCAATATGTGTTTGTCTTAAGTCATTTAATTATCTGATCACATAGGTTCTCTTGCAAATGGCAAACATCAGTCAGTTTATTGCTTGAATTCTCTCTATGTATTTCATATGTGATAGAAAATATTTGCAAAAAACATGACTTTGGTAGCAATTAATTATTGTATACAGGTTGAAAGGTTTTGAAAGAGATTCTATCATCCGTAATTAACCAACTATTATTGTCAGCTTGTTAAAGTTTTTATAATGGATTCATTATGTGATATTTACTGATTAATTACGTGAGGGATATTTTTATACGAGAGGGTTGAATGATGTCCTAGTGAGTAATCATAGGAAGCCAGAGGAGGGTCTAGGAGTGCACATTTAATTTTATATAACGGCTTTTATGACGACTCCTACTTCCTTTTTCTGTCAAAATACCAGTTTCTTTCATGCCTACTCCATAAACATAAGACACATACACATATTGTATATTAATCAGATCACTATTTTGACGTGAACTTCGTGTAAAGTAATCACAACAGGCATGAGGTATGTATTAAAATAATATTAATTATGCTCATATCAATCTACGTACGACGTTTGAGTTGAAAACATCATCTATCAGTCCCGGTTGATGTATCCTGAAAAAGACAAAATGGGATGATGAAAAAAATATGAGAAAGACAACAAACTGAGCTAAACTAGAGTACGGACAGACCGACAGATTTTTTCCCACTCCCACCTAGTAATCTTTTAAAGTCACACGTCCAAAGTAAACTTTCCCTATAGTATATATGTACGTAGTGTTGTATTTGGGCGTACCATTTCACGTAGATCTTCATATAGTATGCAAGAAAGAAAGCATTATTTATGTAGAAAAAGCTGAAGAAATAGAATTTCATGAATTACAAGTGTTTCATGGAAATAATAGCCTACGCAAGCACTACCAATATGAACCTCATCAAAATATTTGGAATGCTGGGAATTTTTTTACTTATGAAATACCTAACACGCTATATAGTAAACGTTTTGTCTTTAGCTGCTTATAATGCAGAAAACTGTTTTATTAACATCAGGTAAAACCTTGAGATCCTGCTGGTGAATGAGTTAGAGCAACTGTTACTAGACTAAAGACCGAAGGAAAGGAAGTGAAAAACATCAAGATGCTTTTAACAGTCATCCATAACAATGAATATATCTTATATATCACGCATTTTTCTTGTTGATGTCGATATTAGAATGAAACACAAATATAATTTTGAATCGCTTTTTTGTGAAGTACCCTTCTAATTAATGCTGAATAACGTACGCTATAACGCAGGCACACCTTTCAAATACGAAAGCGTACGTTCGAATTCTTACGTGACACGGTGACGGCGTCACCGGGCAATTTTAAAATTTTGCAGGGCAAATTAGGCTT
>JAQFXM010008986.1:0-10074 GCA_034693345.1 Entomobrya multifasciata | reverse complement strand
CTCCGTACCCCAAATGAAAATTTGTCTAGTGTAGCAGGCAAAAGTTTGAATGAACTCGGCAAAGCCCCAATCCCAACCCTTCTGATCACGGAAGGTGTACAAAGCCAACTCTAGTGCCGAAAGTCCAAACAAGTAAATAAAGTATCCAGCAGAAGCGATGACGGTCATGATCTTGAAAAAATATGGGAATACAAAGCATGTAAAGGAATGTATTTATAGTAGTAATTGTAGAGTAAGCTAATTAATTTTATTTAGTGCTCACCTTCCCCATTTCAATTTGGTAACCAGTTGCAGCTCCACCGTTGACCGCGTATGTGTGCACTTCAAGCAAGTTCCGGCTTCCAAAAATGGTTGCTCTTACGTAGCACATGCGTTTAGTAACAATAAGTACCTGAGATCCAAACTGAACGTACATAAGTGGGATTGTGCCGTTAGAAAGTACGTTAGCAAACTGGCGCCACAAAGAAATCATTTCGACAGTTGACAAGAGTTGCTGAATGCCACATAATACCTAAACCATTTTATGAGCAATTAATTTATTGATCATTGCGAATAAATATTCGAAGCGACACCTTCTGCAAATAATTGACACAAATGCAACTAACCTGTTGTATTCGAGAGCACTTGATAACGTACCTCCTTCCCTGATCCTCCCAAACGATTCTGTAAGGCACCGAGCAGGTCACATAAGCTAAATTATTCCAAACTTGAAATAAGGTCCATCTCGGAAAACCGATTCCATTGTTGACAGGTGCTGTTGGTTCCAGATTTTGAATTCGAATACCAACACGGCAACGCTGCTTTACCTTGGGCTGGGGAACCATTCTTGCTCCACCTTTCCCTCTTCTTGCTCGTTGCTGATGATCCATGAGCATCATTTCGATTTCCGGTCGACGCTCAAGCCCCCGACGATAATTTCTATATTTATCTGCATCATTTGGGAGTGGTGGAGAGTTTGGGATGAACCAAGCTATGCTCTCTCTCTGCCTTTCCCTTTCTTCTACCTGTCTTTCACCATAATCACGATCAGGTATAGCAATCGAATAAATACGATTTTCAAAAGGTTTCTCACTCGACATTTTTTTAATTTAATTTTTGAAAATGTGAATTTTCATCAGGATAAAATGTATTCCTGCCTGGACAGGACTAGACAGACTGATCTTTGACCATCCAACAGAATGAAATGGCCACGTCTGACGAATTGCATTTCAGGTGAGATACAAAAATGAAACCAAGATTCCACAAAATAATTTAGGTAATCATTCCCCGTGCTTCTGTTTCAATTTCCAGTTAGTATACATCCATTACATATATAGTTTAAATACTGTTTTATAAAGACACAAAATTGTAATGTGTGATGCTTTCTTATGAGCATTTTGATTCCAATTGGTTCTTCGCCACCCCTTCTCACCATGAGTTCTCATTTAATATTTACCTGCTTGAAGGCTGTTGCTTCTCTTCCAGAATATTGTGCG
The DNA here is from genome assembly GCA_034693345.1 of Entomobrya multifasciata. Lineage (NCBI taxonomy): Eukaryota > Metazoa > Arthropoda > Collembola > Entomobryomorpha > Entomobryidae > Entomobrya > Entomobrya multifasciata. The sequence continues at coordinate 8,599 of JAQFXM010008986.1, read as the reverse complement.
AAAACGATTAGCATTGTTCATGTCATAAAATCCAAGATATATGCAAAAATCTGCAATGTCAAATTGTTAACGTAGAATACAGGTAAGTAGATCTTCAAATACCATCGACTCGAAAGAAAGGGGAGAAGAAGCGCAACAGGGAATTGTATAAACAAAACCAAGCCGTATAATTCAATTTTTGTATTTTTTTCAAACAACAACCCATTTCTTGTTACAAATTGATTTTTAAAGAGAGTAAACATGTAAGAAAATTTTAACTAGTGAAGATAACTTGTATATAATATTACCACTCATCTTTCACAACGCATCACAAATTAAATTGGATACAAATCGTGCAATGTGCAAAATGCAATCGAAATGAATCAAGTTTGAAATCAATATGGAATATTTCAACGTCGAAAATAAAACAATGAATGTACAAACACATTAGCGGAGTGAAAGATGAATTGTTTGGTATGTAGTATGTAGAAAGTAAGAAATGTTAAACATAGTGAGTGAACAAAGTGGAGAGAGCAGCGTTGGCGTTAGAAATAGTATATGCACCAAGCTAGCTTGTGGTGAGCCATCGAGCAAAATTTTCAAAGTACTAAACCGGCAAGACGGACTGGACTGAGAAAACATGCTTGTTTGTGTTGTGTTTGGGTGATTGATGTTGATAGCTGCCTGATGTGATGATGTGTTAAAAATACAAAATGCAGGTGCTTTTAGAGTTATAAATTGTAATTTGTTAAAATTTGATAACTAGAAACACTGATTTACAGTTAGGTTTTGTGAAATTGGTTGGGTTGCAGTTTAATTGACTTAGCAAAAAAAAGTTAATTATCCGGACCAGGTAATTTTTCGAAAAAGCTTTTATAAATTTTACATTTACAAGGAAAACTATTAGTTTAGGTAAATTAATTGATGTACAGTAAATTTTTTAATATATTTTAGATCTCTCCCATCAGTAAATTTGGATCTGTTGAGTAACTTTTAAGATGCCTGTCACTCAACTCTTTGTGGATTCGGAGGATGATAACGACGACTATGAAGACGATGATGGAGGCAGTGATGGAGGTGATTTGGAGGAGAATGGATCTTTGAATGGGGATGGAGATGATGATGAAAATGAGGTGGATGCGTTGTCATCAGAGCAGCAAAAGGGAAAAAAGAGGAAAGGGACTAGTAACAGAAGTGAGGAAAAGAGGAATAAAAAGTTGAAAAAACTCGGGCCCAAGTCATTGAAGGGGGCTAAAGGGGCGGATAAACTGACAAAAGAGGAGATCAAGGAGTTGACTGAAAAAGAATACGCACAATATTCAAATTTGTACGATGTCCAACTTGAGGAGGTATTGAAAGAGTGTTCAATTTCTGAAGAGAAGAAAATCAAGGTTCAGGAGTGGGTGGAGGAATTTACAACATTTATTCAGAGTGTAAAGCCAACGAAGGAGTTTCGCGTGAAAAATTATCCGAAGAAATTGAAGTCCGTACAGTTGCCACTTCCGAAACACATATTTTGTGATGGGGAGACTGATGAGCTTATGGATTGGATGAAGAAGGATCAAAAGTTGAGGTGGGAAGCTCCAGTGACTGTTCAAGTTAGGGGATCATGGGCTCTGGATACTCAGATTGAGAAGGTGTCCCATGTCGATCTGTTTTTGGAAATGCCACAAGACTTTTTAGTGAAGAGTGACATACTCAATCATAAGTATCATGTGAAGAGGGCCATTTATTTGGGATATGTGGCGAGGCAGTTGGTGGAACGGGGAGGAGGAGAGGATGCAGTTAATGTCACATTTACTTTGGCTAATGGAGATCCATTAAAGCCTGTGGTGAGGGTGGAGGTGATGGAAGATGTTGTAGTGCTTATTAGAGCGGTTCCTCCGAAGGGGTTTTTCAGATTGAGCAAACTGGCTTGTGATAGGAACAATGTGAGATATGGACATTTCTTTAGGAAGGAGAAATCTGATGATGGTAAGTAGTAAATACTTAATTATGCAGTCATTTTCATGGATTAATTTCAATTAAAGTATATGTTGACTTAAAATGGTGTTGAAATATATGCTATATTTTCCACAGATCCTGATACAAGTACTCAGCACTACAATTTTACCATTTTGGAGGATTGTTTGGTGGTGGAAGCAAATCACGAAATTGGGTCGTTCTTTAGTCGTCGTCCAAAGTTTCAAAATGCTGTGAAGCTTATTAAAGTATGGCTAGCTCAACGAGGACTTTTACAGGTTGGTTTTCAAATTTTAATGCATAATTTCATAATTTGTATTTGTGGATTTTTAATGATTTGGTAATTTATTGTTCTGATTTAGGGTTATGGAAGCTTCTCTGGTTTCATCATTGCTCAATTCATCCAATATCTATTCAACGCACGAAAAATCCAAGAAAACATGTCCACCCTGCAAATCATCCTGATATTTTTAGTCAATCTTGTAGAAATGGATTTATCTGAAAAGGGAATTGGATTTTGCGACCAGAGTGACACCATTAAACTTGCAAAGTTTCAGTGGGACGTAGTATTTTTGGATAGAAGTGGATCTTTAAATTACACTGCAAATTTGTCCAAGTTGACTTGGAAGAGAGTTCAGGGAGAGGCGAGACGCGCATTGGCAATCATTGATAAGAGGAATGTGACAGGGTTTATGGCGTTGTTTATGACTAGGGTTAAGTTTCTGATGAACTTTGATCATTTTATAAGGTAACTGTAATGTAATTTAAAAGCTAATTAGCGAACACTTAAGTGTGAAGTAAAGTATGATAAGCTAAACAATTATTTTCTTTTATTTTCAGACTTGCGCCCAACCGCTTAGAGAAAGCCTTCCGCGAAAAACCCGAGCATGAATCCAACCTTCTCGACCATTCCGGATTCGTTTATCCCGTCGCTGTGTCCACCCTCAGCACTCTCATACAAACCTGCCTTGGTGAACGTATAATTATGATAGACTGTGAACTTCCGGAAGCCGAGGAATGGCCAATTACCGAACAAATGCCACCATACACTCCGGATTTCATTCACTTTGGCTTGAACATCAACCGCGAAGCTTCTCAAAAGCTGATTGAAAAATGCAATTCAGACAACATAACCGACATTGACCTCTTCAAGAAATTTTGGGGCGACAAATCAGAGTTGAGAAGATTTAAAGATGGAACACTCCGGGAATGCGTAGCGCTAGAAAATATAAGTCATTTTGGGAAATCCCGTTTGTGCTACCAAATGCTACACTACATATTTCAAAAGCATTTGAATTACACAATTGGTGAAAATGTTTATATTGATAAACAAGTAGAAAATCTGTTGGAGCCGAAATATCTTATGGTGAAACCTAACCTATCTCAGGTCATTGTTGGACCTAAAGGAAGAGCCATGAAAAATTCCAAGAATCAACCCAAAATTTACATCAAAGGAAAACTAGCCAAAAAGAAAATGAAGAAATTTGCTGTAGTGGAACAAGATAAAGTGCAAGTGTCTGCTGATGAAATCACAAAAAAAGTTACTGACAGTTTTGATGAGCTATCCAGAGTTTTAAGAGAGTTGGAGGAGCTGCCATTGCAAATTTCAACTGTACAAGGTACCTCATCAGTGCTCAGATTTAGTCACGTGCAACCAACACCCCCACAAAACTTTTTTATCAATAAGGAGCTCACAGAACAGGATAGCAAGAGGAAGGCATTGCTTATGAAAAGATGTGGTGACCCACCAAAGAAAATCCAACGAAAGCAAAATGGCTCAGGTACTTCAGGTCCTGAAGAGGATGATAGTGATGATGATGAAAACGACGAAGATATTAAAGTGATTGCCGAAGTGAGCTCAGCATCTTCATCAACGCTTCCCAAAAAGCTACCAAAGTATGTGGAACCAATTGGCGTAATTATCCATCTGGAAACTAGTGGCAAGTGGCCGGATAACATGCAAGCTATTGAACGCCTGAAATGCGCCTTCCTCATTAAAATTGGTGAACTTCTTGTGTCAAAATTTGGATTAACTGTGCAGCCATATGTAAAGCATTTAGATGTATTGAAGGACGGCTTTGTTTTCCGGATTAAAATTACTTATTTTCGGGAGCTGACCTTACTTAGGCAGTTATGGAGCAGTGATGGCATTATGAGGAAGAGGGACAATGCGGAGTCTTTAAGATTGGAGAAGGAAGCTCTCATTTTGCCCCAGTTGACAAGCACCTTGCATTCCTTTCATTTACAATATGAAGCTTTTGGAAAAACTTGTCGTTTGGCGAAGAGATGGGTAGCATCCCAGTTATTGCTGGCATCGCCTTTGGAGTACAACCGAAATTTGGAGGAACCTGATTGTCGAATGACGGAGGAATGTGTGGAGCTTTTGGTTGCGCACCTGTTTTTAAATTATGCTCCACATTTGAGCTTTCCAAGTGAATCCCAAGTGGGTCTCCAGAGATTCCTGTACCTTTTGGTGAAAACAGATTTTTGGGCGACTCCAATTATTGTTAATTTTAATGATAATTGGAGTGCGGATGAGGTGGCTGCTATTGAGTTGGAGTTTGTGAAGTTGAGACCTACTTTGCCATGTATTTTTATTGCAACTCCATTCGACCAGAAAGGATCCGTCTGGACAAGGAATTTGATGGGAGTTTTGTTAAAGAGGCTGCAGCGTTTGGCGGAAGGGGCGCTTTGTGCTTTTGAGAATCACTTTGTAGGACAGCGAGTTATAAATGATAATTCAACTTTAATATCGATGTTCACTCCGGTCACAAGGGATGTGGATGTGATTATCAAGTTGAAGCCAAAGATGAATCCGAGGAATCATCAGAATTTGGATAAGCCATATGAGTTTAAGGAGTACAAGAAAAAGAAGCAGAATGATGTGATCCCTGTGGTGGATTTTGATCCGGTGCAGATGTACTTGCAAGAGTTGAGGGATGGATTTGGGCATTTTGCTGTTTTTATGCATGATACTTTTGGAGGAAATGTTATTGCGATTAAGTGGAAACCGGAAGTGTTCAAAAGTGCAAAGTTTACAGTAAGTTATTTTCGAAGCCAAGTTACAATTGCCAAATGTATGTTATGTGGGTTCAATTTTTAAATATTTTTATTTCATATGTCTTTTTCAGACGACTTCCGTGAAAGCTCGCTATGTTAACGCAGATGAACCAAACAACCTCAGCACAAATATCAATGGGATCTTGGAAGCACTTGAAGTTATGGGCCACGGAATTGTGGAATCTATTAAGACTTATCCTGATCGATGGGAAATGTGAATAGTTTACAGCATGCTATGTGACAATTAATATGGAATGAATGACTGTGTATGAGACTTTAAATGAATCATTTTTATTGGTTGTTAGTTTGTAGTAAAAATGGTTTATTTTAATTGAAAGTTGGATAAATTAAATGTTTATTGATAGTATAGAATAATACATTGGTTTTTAGTTTGATTTACGAATCAATAAATGCATCCGGAATAGCAATTTTATTTGGATCAATAGAGTCGAAATCAATTTTTCTGAACATCATCAAAACCATACTGCGTTCACTATCATAAAGCACACCAACAAAGGGGCGATCCACCCGGAAGACGTCAGGATTAATGTGTTTGTTAATTGCGGGTTGAGCACCTATCAAATTTAAATTTAAAAAATGTAATGCATATTTCATTTTAATTCGAAGGAAATGTTTTTTATTCAACGAAACTAAACTATAAATGCATACCAATAAAGCCTGTTGACCACCCATTTGTTCCAAACTCATCCACCCCAAACTTGCCAAAATGCGATGTCTTCAGCACCCCAAATTGCCCCATCCTTTTTCTAGCGACACCCTCTTGAAAAATCTTTGAAAAATTAGATGTCTCCGACAAAAACAATGGATCTAATCCAACCTGCTTCAAAGCCGGTTTCAAATCCAATTCCGAGCTCAACTTAAACTTGGGAAGGTACACAAACAAATCCTTGGACTCCTTAAACTCCCTCATTGTCAGTGAAAAAGGTTGCTGAACCAATTTAGTTTCAAGTTCATGTAAACCTGTAATGGAATTCGGGAGGAAAATGATCAACTCTAACCGATTTCCAGCGGGATCATCACTGGACGTGTAATTAAGCCTGTATGGCAATGCAACAGCAGTACAATCCAGAGACTCAATATCCGCAAATGGGACATCCATCCTTTTAAACATCATATCAACCAGGTAAGGTCTACGGCTCATATTGTAAAATGGACTGGGTCGGGTATCAAGTGGATTAAAAGGGTGGGTCCAAGTGCCTTTAAAATTTAATGTGCTTTTCAGCTGCAAAAGTTGATCAATATCAGTTTGTGTACGATTTCCTAGTCTTAAAATTGTAGTCATTTGGCTATCCTCTCTATTTCCTCCTGGAGAAGTTTTTCCCGTGGAAAATCTCAGAGGTGCCACTTCAAACAGATATTTTAATAAAACAAGCTTAAAGTCCATGCTCAATTTTAAATCATCTTTTTGCTGGAGTTCTAGTTTGGAATTGTTGAGTGACTGGAGTTTTTGGAATTCCATGAATATTCTTTTGTAGTCATTTGTAATAGATTGGTAGTCATCATAATATTCCATTGCTCCAGTAATCCGTTCTTGAGTGCCTTGTCCAGCCATGCTTCCTAAAACACTTATTAGGCTGCTCAAGGAAAATGGGGAGAATAGGAAGTCGCCATCAGAGCTTTTGGCAAGATGCTAAATAAAATCATTGAAATTTAATTTCAAAGTTATAAGTATCATGATTTAAATTAAAACGTGTCAACTAAAAATGGTGAGATACGTACATAGTAGAGTTTTAAAGCAAGTTGGTTATTTGTCGTGGCCACTTCACTTTTGACAGGTTCAGGGTCAATGCACGACACCAGTAAAAAGACAAGAAGAGTATGAAAGCCATTTAAACGGGCTATTGTCAACATTTTAAATTATGCAATAAATTGACAATTGTAACTTTTTTAACAATTCATAAATATTCATGAAATTTAAACCACTGCAACTTGAAGTTTAAAAAATTGAAAACCGATTACTTCAAAAATCTGCAAGACAAGTCTGCAAAGTATTTCTTGCCTATTTGACTACCTGTTTATCTGTCCATGAAGCAAAGTAGCAGATCTTCTTCTGTAATGCACTGGCTTTATGTAGTAAGTTTTGAATGCAAAAAATCTATTCATTTTACTTGAAATCCATTGGTCCTAGTCCTCCTGTACTCATTGCATTTTCAGTGTTGTAGTATAAGATTTTGTAGATTTACCAAAAAAAATCCGTAGTTTTGATGGATAATTCATGTATGCGTACCTTGAAAACTGAAAAGCAAAGATGTTTTTATGTTTTTCTGTTGACTGTGCACCTTTTTGTTATGCAATAAAATTGGTTGTAAAAAACGTGTAAAAATGTGAAGAAAAAGGGATTTTTAAAGCCTCGTTCAATTTTCAATGTTAATCATGCTGCTTGCTATAAAATCATCGTGATTGCATTGTTAAGTTATTTTTGGTATATATTAATGCATATATCATGGATATTAGGATTTAGTCGATTCAGTTGCATTATTCTCTCCGATGATTCCGAGAAGAGGAATAATAAAAAATTTACTGCATGTTCATCTCGTCATCATTATGTTGTGATCATGACTATGACTCTGCGTCTATAATCATGAACATCATTGTCTGTTTCTCTTCCTCAAAAAATAAAGTTTTCGTTTTTCTTTGAGATGGTACTACCTTTTTTGTGGGTATTGTTGTTACATAACAATAAAATGCTGCACTTTGTGTTCCTCATTGCTTACTTTACTGGTATATGGTATTTTCTGATGAAAAACCAGTTTTTATGAGAAGAAAATTCTTTTAAATAGTATTTTATTTTGCAGGGGTGTTTTGTTTTAATTTTTAAAAAGAATTCCAGGTGAGTGAACCAGACAAACTATACTTAGCACAAAATGGCTTGAAAAATTAAAATAGGCTGAAATATTTTGTTTAGACGAAAAACGTTGCGTGAATTATTTAATTGCAAAATTAAGTAAAATGTGTTGAATTAATTTATTTCTCAAATAAAATTCCAATTAGCATAAACTTTTGCCTGATAAACTATTTGAACGAAAAGAAAATTGAGTAAGCTAAAATGTTTAATTCACAACGCCGTTATTATTTAAATGTGGCAATGGACATCAAACTGATGAAGAGATATATTCGTCATCGCTATCAAAGATATATAGATTTTAAAAAATCTGATTGAAATTATGGTGACTTGTACTGTACGGTAACCTAGCAATAGCAATCACAAAATCTTTCTGCTTAGTTTCATTCAGTTCCATGATGGTAAGCAGAAGTATGCATATTTTTTTTATAAATTCTCAGGAGATTTATCTTTAAACGTTGAAAAGAATTACAGGTGTATTGCCTATTTTTTAAAAAAATTGCCACACAAATAACTTCAGTTAACTAATAGTTTGAAATTGAAACTGAAAAATTCAAAATATATTTTGCGATTTATTTTTGATTTCTATTTGCGAAAAATGTTTGCAAGAATTAATTAAATTTAAAAATAAATACAAATCGGTAAACAATTGCTTTTATATTTGGCATACATATAACTAAAATATTTGCTACTATCTGTTACATTATGGCTTTAAAAATCGACCGGAAAAGATTG
>JAQFXM010008985.1:0-10074 GCA_034693345.1 Entomobrya multifasciata | reverse complement strand
CATTCGGGAAAAAGATGGTCACCATTGCATTTTTCGAGTCGAAATTAGTATAAAAAGTTTAATTTCATGGAGATTGGCTTTGTATGAGTCTTGCAGGTCCCTTGTAAGAAGCACACAAAACCGTTTAACAAATCAAAAACACTGAAGGATTTAAAGGAAAAGACGAAATCAATTAAGAAAGCGAAAAAGTTAGCAACAAAATAGATTTTTATACAGATTGATTTTTAACTGTTATCAGAAATAAACGATATAAAAAACTTCAAAGCAAATGCATCAATTCTTAAATGATTTTAAAAAACCATGAATTCCATTGCAATTCTCATCATCGACAAGACAAGAGTAACTAAAATCAAAAAGGCATAGATAATCTCTGAGCTGAAGGCGAACATCTAGGTTCCGAGCATGGGGTAAACAGAGACAAAATGAAAAATACCGGCGGATGCTTCAACGCTAATGTTTTGTAAGTGCATCTCCCGTACAAGTCGTACATGTTCTTTTGATGTCAACAGTCCGAACACATTTTGATTTTTATGTGATCTGTCATCGATCAGTGATATCAGTTAGAATACAGAAATCGTAAGTTCGTCTTGATTTCCAAGTACTTAGCCTTTATAATATGTAACACATAATTGATAAGCATTTATATTGAAACCGCACGCTTGATTTGTGATTTTTAGAACGTAGAGCTCCGCAAGTCCAGCAAAAGTGTTATCTGTAACTGGGCCGGAAATTGATCGACTCTGATAGAAGAATCCGCTGTGATTTAAAGAATTCATTAAAATACATTAGTTGAAGTGTTCTAAAAATGTCTCAAGAGTTAAAGCCAGCAAAGCGACTTAAAGTTGAACATGATGATGGGGTCATCGAAGCTGAAAATGGTCATACAGTTACCGTTAAACGGGAGAGGGAGGTGGACAACTCTAAATCACGTAAGTTGAACTTTTAAGTATTTTGAATTTATAAACAGTAATTATGGAACTGTAACTTAAGAATTTTTATTTTTAATTTATGTCCTCTAACATCGTTAACATTCAAGAAATTTTTATTTTTGCAGGAATGTGTCCATATTTGGACACAATCGACAGAGCGGTCTTAGATTTCGACTTTGAAAAATTGTGTTCAGTTTCCTTGTCCAGGGTTAATGTGTATGCTTGCTTGATTTGTGGAAAGTATTTCCAGGTAAAAATATACAATAATTATGTAAAAGTTTTACAGTTAATCAAGTTAATCATGCTGATATGCTTAAATAAATATGGAATTTAAAAATGGTATTTTAAACCTTGTTTTAGGGTCGTGGTACGGCTACACATGCGTACTTGCACAGTGTCGGAGAATTTCATCATGTTTACCTGAATTTGCACACGTTAAAATTTTACTGTCTTCCAGATAACTATGAAATCATTGGTAAGGTATTTGACTTTTTCGGCTAAGATTAAGATTGACGAAACATACAAAAGTCAAAAGACTGAATTTGATTTTTTTTAAACTGTTTGTGTTTTCACAGATTCTTCACTGGATGACATAAAATTCGTCGTAAATCCTATATTTACACCAGATTATATCAATAAAGTTGACCAAAATGCGAGGGTATGTGCCAATTATTCTATAAGTCTAAAATATGCACAGTGATCAAAAGTTCCCAGTTATCATTTTATGGTTATTTGCCAATTTACAGGAATCACGAGCTATCTGTGGAACAATGTATCTTCCCGGAGTAATTGGATTGAATAATATTAAAGCTAATGATTACTGCAATGTGGTTCTCCAAGCTTTGTGCCATGTGAAACCTGTCCGTGATTACTTTTTACGAGAGCAAAATTATGTGAACATCAAGAGACCTCCGGGTGACATCAAGTAAGACCGAAAATAATCTAATTTTGAAGTTATAATGAATGACGGTGGCTATATATTTTTTATTTAACTTTTCTGTTTATCTTTTGACAGTTGCCTACTGGTTCAGCGCTTTGGCGAACTAATGCGAAAGATTTGGAATCCCAGGAATTTTAAGGCCCACGTCAGTCCTCACGAAATGTTGCAGTCTGTCGTGCTGTGTTCCAAAAAGCAGTTTCAAATCACAGAACAGGGTGACCCTATTGTGTTCCTAAGTTGGTTTATAAACAGCCTTCACAAGGCCCTTAATGGAAACAAGTAAGCACATTTATAATTCTGAAATCAGAGATTATTATTCAAAGAAAAATTTCGAAGTTTATTAATTTTCTTGACGTTTTCCTTCTAATTTTAAACAGGAAAGTCAATAGTTCCATAATTAACAAATCGTTCATGGGAAAAATGAAAATATACACGAGAAAAATTGAAAACGATGTTGCCGGAGAAGAGGAAGTTGAAGACACAACCTTTCTTTATCTTACATGTGACCTGCCACCAACTCCACTATTTAAAAATGAATTGATGGAGAACATTATTCCTCAGGTATGTTTTTAATTTGGAGTTTTTGAAAGAATGGTTAATGGAATCAAAATTAAAAGCTAAGTTTAAAATTCGTTATGATTGCTCGTAGGTAAATTTGTACACTCTCCTGTCAAAATTCAACGGAGTGCAAGAAAAGGAATACAAAACATACAAGGACAACTTCCTCAAACGGTTCCAGATCACCTCCATGCCACCTTACCTTATCTTGTATATTCGACGGTTTACAAAGAACACTTTCTTCATTGAGAAAAACCCAACAATTGTCAACTTTCCAGTGACATCAATCGATTTTGGAGAGGCATTCGGAGTTGGAAATGTTCACTACGATTTGATTGCCAACATTGTGCATGAAGGGCAGCATAAAGGGGGTACCTGGAGAATGCACATGTTTCACAAGGCAAACAAGACGTGGTATGAACTGCAGGATTTGCATGTGAAGGAAATTTTACCGCAAATGTTGACCCTGACTGAACCATACATCCAGATTTATGAGCGTCAAAAATCCTAATTTTTATTCACTTTTTAGAACTCAAATTATACTGATACTGTATACTGTACATATTTGCTATATATTTTAATGGTTGATCTTTTGTAAATATTTTATGCATAAAACTTCAAAAAATAAAGAAAATTTAACATTAAAATTTTGCACGTACATCAATCTTAAAAACCAGAATTTATTACCATCTTTCATCTTGAGTCTCTGAAAGCCAAGTGAAGCCCATGTCCAGTCCAACAAGCACTTCGGAACTTGTCTTTGGTTTGCCTTATAACACCAAATACTACGGCGCGAAATCTCTCCAGCTAGTTTCACATGATACTCAAATTCACGTAGATTTTGTACTAAAAAGTTTTGCAACTTCCGAACTTTTTTGTATTCACTGGAAAATGTTGACTAATTAAAAGTGATAACAAAGCGCTGCAACAATGGGGATCGCTTCAAGTATTGCGAGAAGGAAAGCAGCTAAACCAATCAGGAACTACAATGTGGAGGAACGTGCCATGAAAGTTATCTCACGAGATAAGCCGACTCCTGCACCTCCGCATCCATCAATGAAAAAGGTCATGGAGGATATAATGAGAGGTAAGTAATGTAATTTAATGGCCGACATTAAAGTGATAAATGATATTGTCAAACTCTATGCGCTTATACATAAAGAAGATCCCTAATCATCAATTATTCGTTCATTTTACAGACCCATCAAAAATGAAGTCATCAAGAACGGATCCTCAGTTAATCAAAAATTTAGCAGATGTGTACATAACTTCAAAAGGACATAACCCGATAGTTAGACAAAAGACTTTGCCCGTTGATCGTGAAGCTCCTGAGGACTCACTTTATGGATATGAGGATCCCAAAGTGGTACCTCCTGGAAAAGCTAGTCTCCGTCAAATTCTGGAATTTGTTGCGAATCATTCAAAGGAACCGGAAGTTTATACTGCGGAAAAGATAGCTAAAGATTATAATTTAGATATAGTTGACGTAATGAATATTCTTCAGTACACTAGAACCTTGCTAATTTTTAATCCTCCTCCGAGAACTGAACAGCGAGAGCGAAATCCAATGAAAAGATTGAGAGATGGAATAGATAACTTGAAAAAGTAAAATTAATGTAGTAAAATTCAACTGATGTAGTCATTAGAATTATAAAACTTTTAGCATGACAAGTCACAGAGTTAGTAAAGTTTATTGTTGTACATGTTTTGTTCATATAATTTATTTGCAATTAGTGAAGTTGCAATAAAAGAGAAGTATTTTGTATCAATAGTTTGTGTGATTGTGTATTTCTGTATTTACTAAATTATATTTCTTTCAGGAGCAATCATGATCATGACAAGTTGGCATTTTTAAGGCGTTTTCTAGACTTAGAATTCTAGCTACGTTTCAATTTTTTCCGGGTACGTTCGCAAGATAAGATAAAAACTTCAATTTCTTGGTTGTAATTATAATCTATGTACTTCATTGCCACTAGCATACGTAAAATTACGAAGGGGTACTTAATATTTCTTTGTCGCCAGCATTATTGCACACGAACACCAGAAATATGGAAGCCAAAGCATGTACAAATTATGTATTTAGCAAACATGAATGCATCAAATTCAAGTACACTAGGCGTGTCCATTGTATAATTATAATTTTTATGCTCAAAGATGTCAAGTTTTATCTAACATAACTCGCATGACAAAACTAACTAAACAACTTTTCAATAATCGTTATCATTATCATGGACAGCGCGCAACTATGTTTGCAGTTAGTACATTTTTGGATTATATACCATTTTACTGTTGCAATTTTCGCTACCTATACATTTTTTTGGAGTTCTTTCGTTGTTGTATTATAACTCAACAAAAACTTCTACAGAAGAGCATGCGTAGGCACATTTTTAATGATCATCCACTGCACTGCAAAGTAAAATTATTTGTTAGCAGGATTCTTTGCACCTGTTGAAAATCAGTAGTAATCAAATCAACAATGCAAGTGGGCAGTGCAGTATATAATTTTCGTCAAAGCTAAGGAACTGATCAAGGTGTTGTTGATCTTGTGTAATTATATGTTTGTGAAATTGTGTCAAGATCTTCAGGTCAAAGATGTGGGTAACAGTTTCCATTTTATCTTTTCTCTTCCTTCAAATTCAAGGACAGGAGCAACTTACATTTCAACAGGAATCAATCACCGTACCCAGACTAGGTATTTGGCATGTTCTCATGTTACCCCAAAAGAGTTAACTACTTCCTTTAATTCCTGAAATCAATTTCCCATAATTAAAAATTATAATTTGGTAATTGTTCTAAGGATCTTATCGGATAAACCGTAACTTCATTTCGTTATCTGGGTATTCCAGTGGTGGGAGCTTCATTCAGCAGTTCTTTTTTTCTCATTCATCCTTGATTCATGGGATCGCCGTATTTTCTCACAGTAATCCATTTCATCTTGCATTTCATTAGTTTTTTTAGCATTGCTCCTAAAATCATAACCATCTTGTAAAACAATGTCTTTAATTTAAAGGTTATTACCGATGTGGTCCAATAACTGGCAGACAAGAGGACTACGACAATGCCTGCACTACAATTGGAACTAATTCCACCACTTCCCAAGAGTACAATGTTAACAATGTTTTCACAGATATTCAAAATTACTCTACCCGAGGACTTATTGACAGCACCCAAAATCTGTACAACAAACCATTGTACATTTATGCGGGTTCCAGAAACTGGTTATTCACTCCAGAAATGAGTCTTCGAGCGAGACAGGTCTTTGAGCCCTTCATTGTCAATCCAAGCTCAATTCGTGTAATAATTCAAGAAGCCAATTTGACTTTACCAACAAATCGTCCTGATTATCCAGCTTGTATAGCACCGCCAAATCAATTGGCTCTTAGCAATTGTGGCTATTCTGGAGCTTTGGACGCTCTTCAGTTTCTTCTCGGACCAAACGCTGTGAGAGCACCTGCACCGCCTTCCTTAAATCTAGAACCTCTGCTTACCTTTGATCAAGCTGAATTCTTTTACGGAATTGATGGAAGTAACCCAAATGGCCGACATGACATGGACACTGTTGGTTTCCTTTATGTTCCCCGAATTTGTCAGAATAATCAAGTTGAATGTCACCTGCACTTTTATTTTCATGGATGCAATGTAGGAAGGGAATTCGTTGGAGGGGAGCATGTTAGAAACAGTGGGTTCTTGGAGGTGGCAGAAACAAATGGAATTATAATGGTATTTCCACAGGTGTTATCCAGCCAAGAAAATGACATTGGCTGCTGGGACACTTATGGTTTTACTGGACCGCTTTACGCGACAAAGGCTGGAGCACAAGTGACTGTGGTGAGGAATATTTTGTCGAGGTTTTTGCAGCAGGATCAAGTACTTCAAGGAACCCCTTCAAATCCACAGCAGCCCATTGTTAGCCCTCAGCAGTTGCAAGGTGAATCACCAGAAGTAGGACAACGGCTTCAAAGGCAACAATCTTTTCCACCTCAATCCCTTCCTCAACCACCAGACTTTTTCAGTCGATTTTTTCGAGAAAATTCGGATGTTTTTAGATTTTTAGAATCATTTGGTTCAAATAAGGAATAGACAGAAAGATGCAATTATAATTTATGATTTTTACTATATTATTTTTATTCAATGATTGCCCAGCGCAGAAATTTTTCATGGACAAAAATAATTGCCCTATTAAAATACATCTGAATTTTTTTTTGATCTGGAAATTTTAAATGGCTACTTTTATTTAGAAATTCTGACAATGAAAAGCATGACAATGTTTGTCAATTTTAAATAGACAGCACTGCACTACCCTCCAGTTGTTCCTGGTTATACTTTTGAAGGATTGGATCAACCTCCTCCTCCAAAAATTCATCTACTTGTTGTGGCGCCCTACCAATAAATGTCGAGGGATCTAGCAACTCCTCCAACTCTCCCTTGATTGGCTCAAAATATTTGCTCTTTCGAATTCTTTCCACAAGATCATTATCCTTTCCCAGTTGCTTCACCTCCGCCCCCGCTTGTTGTGACAACACACGTATTTCCTCATGACAAATCTGACGATCTCCTCCTTTCTTTACCATAGCCATTATCACATTTTCTGTAGCCATAAATGGCAATTCAGCGTTAATGTGTTTTTTAACTATTTCAGGATAAACAACCAATCCTTCAAAAATGTTTTGCAGTGTTTCTAAAATGGCATCAGCAGTAAGAAAAGCTTCACTCAGAGTTAGTCTTCTGTTAGCAGAGTCATCCAATGTACGTTCCATCCACTGGACGGCAGCAGTTTGATAAGCATTTCCCACCAAAGTCATTAAGTGACGGGCAAGGGAGCAAACACGCTCGCTTCTCATTGGATTCCTCTTGTAAGCCATTGCAGAGCTTCCAATTTGTGTGCTTTCAAAAGGTTCCTCAAGTTCCTTCATGTGAGCAAGGAGACGGATGTCGGTACAAATTTTATGTGTGGTAGCGCCCAATCCAGCGAGAACACCGACAACGTCAACGTCCACTCTTCTGCTGTATGTTTGGCCAGTGACTGCGTAAGCCTTGGGGAATCCACAGGATTTAGTTACAAGGCGGTCCAATTGTTTGACCTTCTTGTGGTCGTTTTCAAAAAGCTGCAGGAAGGAAGCTTGGGTTCCAGTGGTGCCCTTTACACCGCGGAATCTTAGGTCATCTCGGGCGCGGACTAGATTTCGCTCATCAAAAAGAAGATCTTGTATCCAGAGACAGGCCCGTTTACCAACTGTAGTTAGCTGGGCTGGTCTAAATATAAAAAATATTTCTTAGCTACGTTTCATCCTGAATAGTTTTAATTCAATTAGTCCTTAATATCTGGAAACTTACTGCATGTGTGTAAATCCCAATGTTGGCAATGCACGCTGATCCTTGGCAAATTTTGCCAGTCTTTGGATGCATCTAGCAACTTTGGGAATAACGATATCCAGACCATCCCTGAGAATAATCAGATCCTGAAAAAATATTCAAATTGTTGGGTGGTCATCATAAAATCATGCTTTCGGAAATAAATATGTGTACGAGAATAGTTACATTGTACAAGCTTACCGTGTTATCACCGACAAAGCAGGAGGTAGCTCCCAAATGAATGATAGGAGCTGCTTTTGGAGCACAAACGGCAAATGTGTGGACATGAGCCATTACATCATGGCGT
Organism: Entomobrya multifasciata; assembly: GCA_034693345.1. Taxonomy (NCBI): domain Eukaryota; kingdom Metazoa; phylum Arthropoda; class Collembola; order Entomobryomorpha; family Entomobryidae; genus Entomobrya; species Entomobrya multifasciata. The sequence continues at coordinate 1,988 of JAQFXM010008985.1, read as the reverse complement.
ACCTTCTTCTCCTCATCAGCCGCAAGTTTGAAATCAATATTAAAAATGTTCCTTTTCATTTCATCCAGTTGCTCGTCGGTAATTGTCAAGCCAAGTTCCTACACAAAAAGTAATTGTTGTTCACATTAGAAGGTTACAAGTTACATGTGCGTAATTTTGTAGCTCAGAAAAATGTATAATTATTTACCTGTTCACACTTTGCCAAAATGTACCAAAGTTTCCTCCATGTCGAAAATTTCTTCAAATCACTAAAATTGTAGAGCATGTCCCTGGAGGCATATCTGGTGGAAAGAGGAGACCGGTAATTTGCCAACGCAGCTTGATCCAGACGGGCTTGTTCCTCGTCAGGAAAATTGGAAAGCTCGCCTTGAGACATGGTTTTAGAATTCGAATTTTCAAAAGATCTTGTCAAAAATGGAACTGACTGGGCAACTCCAGGTATTGAATCCAGGTTTAATCAAGTTGACTTTAAAGACAAGAGTGAGTGGTTCCCTGACCAGAGATTTAAAGTAGCACACACCTCTTTTAAGCAAAAGATGTGTGATGTATTTTTCCAGTAGATTGGAATCTAATCTGAGTACACAGAAGATTTTGACATTGAGATAAGCGTTTCAAGTTAACTTTACTTGATGCGCCAGTATTATTTGTGTGAAAAGGAGTCTATATCTTAAAGATATGTCTATGTTAGCATGCCAGTAAAGAAAGATGAAAGATTTCTAGTTAGTTAAGCCTTAAATGTGGGCTTGGTAACTTTTACATGTATAGAAAAGTGGATTAACTTGGATCAGATGAAAAAAGTCAGTGCCAGCCGGACATAGGTAAGTAACCATTACATGTTATGAAGATAGCTCATCTTGTATGGCTCTTGGATTCCAGAAAGCACGTGGTTTCTGGCCTGGTCTGTTCCGTTGCGTTGTACAAAGAAGTTTCTCATGTCTTGCTACATTTTAACTTTAAAAAACAAGTCATGTATTGGAATTGGAAGTACAATGTTCTCCTTCTGGTTTACCACTTACCACTGCCAGGCCAGGCAGACGAAAGACAACTGGATGGCTACTTGTCATGTGTCATGTTTGATCAATTTCATGCTGATACTGATAATTAGATGACCTCTTTAAATCTCTGTCATCTGCATACTTTTAATCTACTTTTATGTAACCCCTTTCTAATTCTAATTATATGCACTCATGTATGTACATTAATTATAAACCAACTTTTCGCTTTCTTCCGTTTATGTCATCATAACCACTACTATCGGCTCGGCCTTTTTATTGCATAATTTCCTTTTTATCAGTGACACAACATGTTCAAACAAATAATACAACTCACCAGACCCGGCCGGCGAATGTGGAATTACAATTCTTGTCACGCAAATAATTCTACAGGAAAGGATGTGGAATGTGGAAAAGATTTGCTTGTGTAATTCAATTTTTTGGAATTCATCTGGGGAAATTTATATGGCCCCTTTAAACGATTTGTGGATATTGTTGTGTGAAAATCAGGCTTGTATTGTATGGCTATTACATATTATGTACGCATTTTAAATTATAAACTTTGCAATGCTAATGATGACGTCACGTTACAAGTCGAAGGGACTTTCCCTTTTTATTTCGCTTCAATATTTTTTTTGATGTCGCTTGCGCTTGTCCTAATTTACTACTACATTTCTACCTCTTGTTGCTTCGATTGCGTATCACAGATTCGTTTGCTTTGGCTTTTATGAGTCAACCCTTCCATTCACTCATAACAAAGTGCAATCTGAACAATCTGTGATTGTGAACTGTTAAAAATGCACCGTTCGCTAACTCATTGTTGCGTGCTGTTTGTTGGGTTTGTTGAGTAGGTTAAGTTTGGTTGTAAAGCAAGTTGATTTAGTCATCAACAAGTTTACATTTATGCATGTGCACAGCTCTATGATAATGATATTTTTTAGGGATTTCCTTTTTTGCGATGCAGTCAACAGTGCGATGAAAACTAATAAAAGTTTT
>JAQFXM010008984.1:0-10076 GCA_034693345.1 Entomobrya multifasciata | reverse complement strand
ACCTCCAGCTTTGTAGCATTTCATTCATTACTACGTGTGCTGACCAGTCCTCGTACACAATTTTCCTTTCAATTTTTATAACCACGTCTTGGCCAACATCAAGATATAATGCAATTTTCCTCCAGTGATTCACAACGTTTTCAAAGGTTGGAGCGTTTTTCATGGCATTTATTACCATTTTGAATGTGCAGTCTATATAATTAAGGAAAATACTTGAAAACAGTTTTTTAATGATATAACATTTTAATATTGGTATTATTCCCACTATATCTAAATATATTACCTGATTCCCCAAGACAAAGTTTATCAGTCATTGTTACCTCTAAACGACATTAGTATGATTACTATTACAATGAAGAAGAACTAACGTAAGTATAATTATGAATTTGAAAACAAATCACGGTAATTTTTCCAATGGTTCTGCCAAAAACAGTATTGAAGTTACCAAATATTATGTCTTCATAATTGGGTGCAATGGAATTACTTCTCTACGATGTAAATGCCTTTCCACATATTATATGATCTCCGCATAAAATACGAAAAAATCTGGGCTATGTCAATAAGAGTAAACATGCTCTTCATGAGGACATAGAAGTATTGCTAAACCAGACAAATATCGTTGACATATGTGTAGGTGAGAACTTGTGTGGATTAATTTTAATCACAAATAGATAAGCAAATAGATAAGCAAATAGTTTGCAAAGTCACTTCTTTCCATATATCTCGAATACAGATTTACATTTCATAAAACAACAGTTGTACATTACCAGCACATCATTTGGTAAACAACAAATTCAGAGTGAATGTATTCGCGCAGAATAAATTCAGACCTACACCCAAGCAGCCAACTGCTTTGTCATTAAACTTGGTTGACCACATTACACAAAAATACAACTACTGACCGCATCCTTAGTGATACGAACATCGTAACAAGCTAGTAACGAGAAAATATGCCATGTATCTGCTTCTTTATCTACTTGAAGATATTTGAAGGTTTTCCATACATTACTATTTCACATATTTTATAAAATATTAATGTTGCAGTAAATACACAAATTGATTAAAAGACATTCAAAGGGTTTTTTGGCTTTGATAAATTTCTAAAACATTTATTTCGTTGATTTAATAAGGTGTCCAGATAAATAAAAGTTTTATTCTACAAATAAAGTACTCCAAACCGACCAATTTACAAAAACATCGTATGTTTAATGTGGTGTAGTATTATAGCTTTATTAAAAGCATATTTTCTTACATAAGAATCCAAAAAAGAAGATATTTAGAGTTTTAAAAATGCACAGCAAATGTAGTCAATTGATAAAAGTAAACAGCGACAACGCTAAAAATTAAAGTACAATTTTTCAAATCCTCCCATCGGGACATGCATGCATTGCTGTCGATTATCCGTTTTTTGACCATACTTGATTAACTCGTTCCATAAATCACCCTCAGTCTACAAAGACAATTTAGTTGTTAAATGATATATTATCGGAATTGTATCAAAAAAGGCAATGTTTGTTCTTTTTTCTCTTACCAATTTCAGCAGCTCTTTTAATGACAACTTGTGAGCTTTTTCTGCAAAGACCTTGACCAGTGACTTGACATAGTAAGATCCACTGTATTCATCCCTCGCTGCCTTGTTTCCAGGGAGAGTGGCATAGCAAATAATTGTATTGAATAGGTTTTTGAAACCTGGGCTATCATGACGAACATCACAACAGCTTTCTATAATAAATATTTTCGGCACAGCATTCAGCTTCGAACAGTTTTCCACATCAAACTTATTAACCACGGAATCAAAGAGACTTATAAATGATTCATCAGACAATTAAATCTCTTCAAGTCGTCCATGACAACCTATAAACATCATCACAGAAGCAGGGTTTTTCTCTTTAACATAATCCCGAAAAACGGTAAAAATTCTTTCCACATCATCTTTGGTGTAAAATGTGTCTGGGTCGTCGTATTTTATCAGTTTATAACCCAATTGGGTGAATAGTTGGGTAAGCATAAATTAATCATACTGAGCTCCTTCACGGTAACCTTGCTGTTCATATCTGATGATATTCAGAATGAGTGCATACCCATTTCCATCTTTGATACCGGGAAGCTGGTAAAAATCGTCCTTGTGCTATAAGTTTAAACCAAACTTAATGTAAGTAAATTTTCTTTATAACTTTGAACATAAGTATACTTAATTATCAGTGACCTTAGCCTGCTTGTCAATCTTAACAGAAACTTGTGAAGCTTGAAACATCCTTGTTTTCAGATCTTCAACTGTAATTGTAAATGATGTATTTATTGATGAGCCACTTTGCTTCGAACCGGATATTCCATCAATTTTCGAATCCTTTACGGATGGAGATTCACCGGAATCTACTACTGCAGAGGTCGCACGTCCAAGTTGCATTGATTCTTCACCGAGGACACTGAATTGGCATAATAAATGGGCTTGTGGTAAAATTTCAGAAACAGGATATGTGTATCCCATTTGGCCTTGTGACCCTGATGTTTTGAAAACATATTGTGCTGGTGAATTTGACACTTGACCAAGTAATGTTTGAGGTATGTTGGTTTGGAGTTGTGGGTAGAAAGCAGGTTGCAGCTGGGCGTTGTCATGTGACAAGTCTGCACCGTTTCCTATTTTAAATGCTTTCAGGATTTCGTTCGATACATCAGTTAATCCATGGTCGTTCAGTGTTTTTAGTAGCACATCCAATGTTGCACTAGTCGATGCCAATGATCTCCATTTTTGTAGTACTTCGTCTATTATATCCAGTGCACTCCAAGTTTCATAAAGTATTCTACGTTCGATTTTATTAACGGCATCCTGCTTTAGACCAAGATCCTTTGCAATTTTCCTCCACTTGTCAGTAATATCCTCAAAATTTGGGGCGTTTTTCATGGCTCTGGTAACCATATTAAATGTACAATCTATAATTACAAAAGAAGATAGGGGTGAACAAAATAGGAACAGACCATAAATTCTGAGAATAATTTTAGTAAAATTTTAATCTTTACTTGGGTCTCCAACAATCAGTCTATTAGCCATTTTATTTTAATTCCTGAGCTGTGATGTTTGCAGGTTAACTGATGAAATGCGAGTATCATTCATCCGTCGTGTAATGATTTAAAAGTATGAACAAGAATACCCACTCTGACGAAATGTGTTTGCTGATAATTGAATCAAGACAAATAGCTATAGATAAACGAACTCTACTTGCATAAATATAAAATGAAACGATGAATAGCTTATACTGACCACAAATATGAACGTCATGCATATTTATTTGCAGCAGTTTTAACATTTTACAAAACATTTTAGTGTGAATGGGTTAGTATGTTTTATCATCATACTTGAGTAAATGAATAGCTTTAGTGCGAATTACATAACACTGAGATTTACTTGTAAATCGCATTCAAGTTTTTGTCATAAGAAACCAGTTATTCATTAATCGTGCTCTACACGCGTACAGTTTATTTGTAAAAAAATTCAAGCTCAATATGATGTAATGTTTCTCATATTTTTAACAGGCAAGATTCCTTTTGGTGATTTGTAATTGTATAGTGAAACATTAAGACAAACGCGTACAAAAAATGTTTGATAACTATTACACATGTATTAACAGGATGAAACAAACTTTCACTGTAATTTGTTGAAGAACTGCTTGCACTCTAAATGAATGAATTTTATGCATGGGGCTGAATCTAACTGAATGAGATGGTTGAAAATATCACATTCAATGTTAAAGTAGCAAGTTCACTAAACATGTTACTGGGGAATACAATCAAGAAAAGCTGTTTCGCTTGCTGGTGGGTACTCGGATTTGTGTTATATCTTATGATATTTTGTATTTTTTGAATTTAATTCACGAAAGGTCTTTTTTTAAATTAATTCGGACCATTGTTCCAATATCCAATAAGCGGGTGTATTTCATTCCGCCCGGATTTATGCTTATAACCGTACACTATTTCCAGACACGGCTTAGAAAAGCCGTTAAAACCACAATAAAAAAACTTTTGGTTGAATTTGAGAATTTTTTAAAACCAAATTATTCATTATTAAGTTATCATGTTGTTGAATACTATTTTTGGACCTACAAATTATAAAATTACAGATTCATGGGTAATAATTGTGTTAAAATAAAAATGAATTTTAATTCAACTGACAATCCCACTTTATAACACATTATAAAATCATAGGTTACGCTTGTTTCTTTATAGATTTGGTGTTTATTTGTTAACCATATTTAGTGAAATTTGTTTAACGAGGTTGTGATTTAACAATATCTTCGGTCCATTTCTAGTCATTTTATTAAATTATTAATTTGAAAAATAAGATTCACATTGTATTTGCTACTGGTTTTATATCTACATGTTTGATTTTATAGACTTCTTAATGATCAAATTTACAAAACAAAACGTTTTTAAATCATACCGATTCAACAAATTATCAGTATTTTATTATGATTTCAATGATAACCATTTCTCGTTAATGATTTCTCTGTTCAATCTTACCTGCTGTTTTCATAGAATAATAAATCATAAAATATATATTAGCAATAAAATGTAGTTAAATAAGGTAACGTTATTAATAGTATCTGAGTTTTATACATATTTTATCGTAAAATATACACACGATTCCTCGTATGTTCCAGATTTATAATCATTGGGCTACTGGACATCATATACAGTTGACAATATTTTCGTTCTAAAATTAATAAATATGCTATACGATAAAAAAGTGCACAGTAACTTACGCATATGCATTTATAATCTGTAATGCTTGATGTGAAAGACAAAAATGCTTAAATATCATCTTTTCTGGGTTCTACCCAAAAACGAATAGAATTGAGAGTTCATGCAAGTGTATTATATATATTTTAGCCCTAGGCAACAAAGCAGTGGACAACGTTATTGTCATTGAGTGAAGTTTTTAGATTCCGCTGTGCAGCCAACTGGTTTGTTTTGTTTTCCTTTCTTCTCTAGAGAAAGCCACCTGTAGATTTAAAAGCCTAATAAAGCATTAATTTCATTTAATTTGTGCTGCATTTATTACAGTGACATTGTAACACTGCTGTATAGTTTATACACAAACGATAACGACGACAAATCTTACGCTTTAAATTAAATAGAGCAATACTTCAAAGTATATTTTCTTCTACAAGATTTTATGTTATATTCATATGATAGGACCGGAAGAGTTAATTTTTTTACGAGACCACTATCAAATATGTTGAGTTTTTACTAGTTTGCTTCACCTAAACTACACCGTGCTTACAACAAAAAATACTACATATTTGATCGTTTAAATATTCCAGACGTTGACCTATTTCACAATGGAACGAAAGAGTATCAACAAATCCAAATCAGTGAATGACAGTACAAGGATGCTTACAAGAAAATTGAAATTGGATCGTGAAAGGGAAAGCGTAAATGCTGTCTTCAATAATCCATTGGTCAGTTGTTGTAATAAAAGTAAAATTTTAACTGATAGAAGGAAATAAAAAAGTACGTGTTTATTTTTTCGTTTTTTAGTTGATGGATGAAATTTTAAAACACTCGATTACGACTAACCAGCCCAACGGAAGAGGACTTAATAAACAAACTATTACTGCAATACGACTTGTCAATAAAAGCTGTCTTCAGTCTGTATCCCGTGTACTGAAAACATGTAGTTCTGAAGTAATCAATATCACAATTGGCTGCTCGGATACACTAAACTAAGGTTTTGATAAACTAAACAACAAGAAATATGACTACGAAAAAGGAGACATTCTGCAACAGTTTGTTTCAGTGTTCTCCAAGGCATCTCGTTCCATTGATTCCATTATTCCAGTATCTATGGTTTTCCAGCAATTTGAGGCTTTATCGTCACCGGAACACTTGGAAAAGTTTTTCGAGGAATGTAGTGACCTTATTTCATCATTATACGTGAAATATCCGTTAGAAATTGACTTTCTGGACTTGCAGTGCAATAATTGGAATTTTCCTATCCTACGCGCTTTGCGATTTTGTTTATATATACCAGTTTATGAATCAATTTACTATTCTTCCGATAGTCTTGCAAATTGCCGTGCAATTCTTCAACACATTCTACATACTTCCAAGTCATTGCAACAGTTGGTGCTCATAGGTGACAGACCACTCCCCATTGGCCGTCTTACCTTACCAGACACCTTAAAACAAGTAAAATTGTCTCTATCCTTAGCTGACAACAACGTCGAGCTATTTACCGAGAATCGGCTTCCAAACTTAACTTTATTAGACATGCATATTAAAGAACAGGAAGAGATACCTCGGATGAAGAAGATTTTGGAACATTTCCGAGATCAGTTAAGAAGTTTGTTTCTAAACATTTCTCAGCCTGATTTTGATGAAGAGGGAGTGAAACCGCCTAAAATTATTATGGAACTGCCATTGATGAAAAAATTGCACATTTTAACATTTCGTGGTGAAAACTTCGACTTTTCCTCGCAATTTAGACGGGATTGGCAAAATCTGGTTCCAAATGTACATCGTCTTATTTTTGAAGACCTGGAAGACTATGAAGAACCCATGTTTATAAAATGGATTCAAGGTTCTCAATTTGAAAATGTGAAGGAGCTAAAGTTTTTACCGTTTGGTTATTATGCCGAGGAAGAAGACGTTGTATCTCCGAGTACACAACTAATAAGGGAAATTATAGCTTCATTTCCAAACATACAGAATTTAACTTTAAAGTTCCAATTCGATTACAATAACGGACTAAAGTATCTCTTTAGGAATTTAACCCTCCTTAAGACTCTTCAGTTGGATTTTGCGTTTGAGAATAAGGATGCCTCTACGGGATATAAAATGGTGTCTCTTTTTCTTGGAGTATCTTTGGAACTGGCTACTGCTTTGGTTGATGACACCGAAAATACGTTTACCGTTCCAAGTGATAATCCGGAGTCGATTATGAGTTTAACAGGTAACTTTACACGTTTTTGTCATTTATTATGGTACAAAGTTTTAAAAGTGTAAAATATGCATGTGTTTTTATAAATTGAATGTAGAACTCCGTTGCCTAACTCTGTGGACACCACATTTTTACTGCCCAGAACGTCCCATAAATCCCTTGTGTTCGCATGTTGTTTCCAAGCATGGATTACAAAAGATGCCAAAACTTCAAGAAATAAAACTTTTAGGCGGATTTAAGGTATATTAATTTTATGGATGAATCCAACATTTTAAAATTCAATTTACATTTAATACTGCTGTTTATAGGCTGAATATTAATTACGTGTTTTGTTTATTGGTAGATTCAGCAGTAACATTTAAGGGTTGCAAGAAGTGTCAACTCTATTTGGACTGACAATCAAGGCTGATAATTTGTTATTTATTATTAAATGTGTACGGTTATTTTGTGTTTTAATTAGTTGATTTATATTTGTGAATTATACTTAATGAAGGTAATTTAATTTGAGTGATTTCTCAGTATTCTTGTTACGTTTTCAGTTAATTTTAGCAATTTGCAATGTAAAAAATACGTGTTGCAATATCTCATTTTTAAACAACTTTATAGATATAAGTACTATTATCGAAACATGTAGCTAATAATTTATATTACATTTTATTGCTGAAGTTTTTATTTTAGTATCAATATTTGAAGGCAGTTTTTATAATTGACTACAACATTCTTACATGAAAAACTATGTAAACTGTTAAGTATTTTAAAACGTGTCAGACACATATAAATAAGTGGTAATATTTTAAATGTAGTATTCCAGTATTTTGAGCATATGTTATAAATTTACGAAATGACTGAACGAAAATGCATAGACTGGAAGATAATCGTTTGGTTTTAAGACATAAAATAATAGTTTTTTATAAGTTCATACTTTGGGTTTGGTTTTCAGTACTATTCAATTTCGTCTTTTTAGTACTAGAATAAGATTTAAAAAAGCCTTACAAATTTTTGTTTTAGGAAAAAACTATCAAATATTCCTTCGAGAATTTTTTAGTCGTATTTAGAACATATAACAGTAAAAAATCAAACATATGGTATAAAAAGTGTAAGAATGTTAGCATAAATTGAATAAGCATGATTGAAATCTTCGTTTCAAATGATATCTGTATTTACAAATAGGTGTAATAATGAAATTGGTAATTAGGGGTTGCAATTTTACATGACCAAATAGTCATGTTTTACTAGAATTTAAGAATTCAATCAATTATTGTAACCTGTACTGCCACCATAAGCTGTATTCCATTCGACAAAAGCATTTAAAATATCAAACTTTGACAATAGCAACATTTAATGTTGGTTTTTAGCGATCTCAGCAGCTTCTATGAAAACTTCACCTTTATTTACTTCAACCTAATAACCATTAAAAGACTGTATTGTTCGTTAGCTTTTAAAACTTCAGGAATTAAATTAGTATGAGGAAACGTTTTTGTTTCAAGTAATTTATAAGTCATATTTTTTAAAGAATATGTCTATTTTTTAGGAAAAATTATAAAAAGAATTTCTTACATAGTTGTTAATAGTAATCCTAAATTACAATTTATTCATGATAATTCATATACGTATTAACTAAATAATTGATTCCATAATACATTATAACAATATGCCTAAAATAACTTTTAAATAAACTAAAATTTAACTAAAATTTTATAATAATTTGTCTTATGTCAAATCAATTTTATATGATGAAACTTACCTTACATTAGCTCATGTTCATTCCCAGAAACTCTAAATTTGAAACAATATTTTATCTTTCAACGAGTTTCGTCATGAATGATTTCCAAACAAGTCATGACAAGTCATGAGAGTGAGTACGTAGATGAATGTATATGCAACGTAGTTAACTGTGTTCGCCCCACGGAATCGGAGCCAATATGTGGCGAGTCATAAAGTTTAACCAATTTTTCTGACGAAATAGAAAAATTTATACGAGTAGTTTCCTGACAAAAGTTGATATACATTGACCCCTCTGTCGAAATATGCAATAAAAAAATTGTACATAAGTCAACATGTAACCTGTTTGATCCTGCTGTCCCGCGGGGGTTTGACCCCGGAACGATGTAGTACTTGGCCTGCAGTGTCTGTGTGCCAAGTTTGAAGTAAATCGGTTGACGGGTTTAAAAGCTAGAGCGCACACAGACAGACGGACAGACAGACAAACCAGCTAAAATTGTAACTACGATGAATACATTCATCAACGTAATAAAACATGTCACTGTTACTGAAGTATCTTACGTAATTCATATCATCTTTTACTGAAGTACAAAAGAAAACATTTTGTGGGAAGATGTAGCTTTTAATTTTTTCATTAAAACAGTTTCTGACGGGGACAATAATGTGTTAGGATAAGTACAATTCTTCTATAGATTGATTGAACGAGAAGAAATTCACAATATTACAGCAGCTTTCAATTCAAAAAATGTCTAGTAAAATAATGGCAATATTGCATACACTTTTTTAGTCATGAAATTTATTGAAGCTTCAGTTTTAGATTTCAGTGTCAAAGTAGAGCAAACCATTATTGTCATACTCTGTTTTTATAAATATGCGGGAAACGGGATTCCTCTATTTATCTTTCTCCCGAGTGAAAAACGCACCTGATGATCCTGTATATCAGTACCCAATGACTCTTCATTTGATAAACAAATAATTGCTGCTATGTTAGTATAGTGATCGTGAGCATTAAAAGAGCCTTTCGAGTTGCATTTCCAGTTAAAATTTAAGTTAAGATCAAGTCAATATAGCTCTTTATCCAACGTGTCATTTCAACTGCTCCAAACCATATCAAAATAAATCAACTTTCTGTGATATTTAAAACTTTAAGTAAGCTTTGAAAAGTAAACACGTTCGTTTAATGTTCTCCATTAACATTAACCCGTTTATTTTAACTCTGGCTTTTCCCAACATCAATTTGGCAGCACAAGAAAGTCCATGGATTAACTGCTAGAAACAAAGCAGTACAAAACGTTATTGTCATAGAGTGAAGCTTTTTTATAAAGCAAGGCGGGCAAATGGTTTTTTTGTGTTTACCTTTTCTTTCATGTGAAAACCACCCAAAAATGCAGAAGTCCAATTACATATTAGCTTGCAC
>JAQFXM010008983.1:0-10077 GCA_034693345.1 Entomobrya multifasciata | reverse complement strand
TACCACCCTCACCACCCACACATTGTTGACTAACATTTCTGACTGGATTGGTTGACAAATTATTAAAATTGAACACTAGTTGACTAAATAAAATGACTAACAATTTTTGTTACATTTAAAACTTAATTTGTGACGCAATTAGTTAAATTTTTTTTTATTCTCCGACGGGACCCCCACGGTAACTGTCCATGTGAGTGACAATGTAAGCTGGAGTGCCCAAGATGCAGCTTGCCAAGAAAATTCCAGCGGCGACCTTCTCCTGAAAACCCCCCCAAAAAAATAAACACACCAATTAAAAATTATAATTAACCCAACAATTACAAATACAGTGTATTAAATATAATTTGCTAATTAATTATAATTACCGGTAAAGGGATGCGGTTCCTTGGCATTCCAGCAATGTGGTTACTGCTGGCCTGCGGATAAATGGTCCTGACGGGCACCTGCCACAAGCTCCTTCCGGCTCCTCCGGTGGAGACCACAGCACGCTTGGCGACGGTACCAATCATCTAATTAAAAATAAATAATTAAACAATAAGCAATTAGCTTTTTAATTATAATTAAAAATACAACACCATCACCGCCGCCGCCCCCACCACAAGAAAATATTTTTTTTTGGGGAAATTCGGTCACTTTAATTATTGCACTAGTTAAATATAATTTAGTTACCTTTGTTGAAGTGGTGGTATGGCTTTTTAATCACAATTAAATATTTTTAATGGTCGGTCCAATTAAAATGAAGAGGTAGACTTGCTTAGCTGCTTGGCTCTCTGCTCTGCTGCTCTCCGTGCTGTTGGTAAACAAACCAAAAAATTTACTCACTTTTCTGCCGCCGGATTCCCAATGTGTATCATGTCACCCCAAACTCCAAAGTAACGCATGTAATTCACAATGGCTATCCTCTCTATGTAAACTCTGTCAAACTCACAAAAACATCAACACTCTCTGCCAGCTGTGCTGTTGTGGCTTAACTTTGATTCTCAGAAAATTAACAATTTCAGTTGAGAACATTGCAATTACCTTCTTGCATACTTTAATGACACTGGAATTAATTTGCTTTAAATTAATTATCCACTCAATTAAGTTTAATTAATTACTTGTGAGGAATAAAAGTTGTGGTGGGAACAATGGAAGGGAAAGCCAAGAAACCCAGGCTTGGCACAGGTCACCATTTAATTGGGGAAGACAGCGAAGTGTTGACGCCCCCTCCTCTGGATTATGTCAGTTTACTCCCACCAGAAGTAAGTTAACTTTTTACAATGTCAAATTAGTTAACTTATGACCTTGCCTAATCAAATAATTAAATTTGCTAATTAATTTAACTTTTTTTGTACAGGTCTGGCAGATAATTGCTGAGCAACTCACAAAACTGGGGAGCTCAGAAGATGTTGAAAATCTTGCAAACTCTTCAGAATTTTTCCGAAAATTGCTGGAACCTCAACGGACAAATTTCCTGTTCGAAAAAGTATTTCCACACGTGGCCGCCTCAATTTGGAAGAAGGAAGGTCTGGAGGGACTCCCAGTGTCGGATGTTCTGAAGTTTCGTGGAGTTTCCAAACAGTGGGGTCACGCCATCGATAAGCTGGTTCCAGAAAAATTGCAACATTTTGGAAAAGACTCGGCAAAAGAGGATGAGCAGCTGATTGGCAAAAAGTTCAAGAAAATTCAAAAGAGAAAATTTGTCAACCATGTTTATGACGGCGACAATGGAGTCGATGTGGATAGATTTGTTGACCGGTTTAAACTGTCTCATCAGCCAAGTTCTCAGTTAAATGGAAGGAATCCATGGATTTGGGGAAATATTATTGTACAGATTTTCCAAGAAGATGAAAACGCTCAAGATCCGCGTATTGAGGATGGCGAGCTCTACATGGGAAAGGTTTCGAAAATGATATCAATGTATGGCAGTCATATTAAAGTGTTCGAGGTGTATGTTGACGAGTGTTATGATCCTGTGAATGCGTCATTGTTGCGAAAGTGGTTGTTGCAAATGCCAAACTTGAAGGAGGTGAAATGTGATGTTCCTCATACATGGGAACTTGGAGATTACAGCGACGAGGAAATGGAAGGGGCGCTGGAACTTCCTAAATTGCAATATTTGGAGAAGGTGGACATAGATCGGATGTCGGCTTCAGTTTTTAATCAGTTAATTCGGCAAAACAACCATGTGAACACTGTAATTATTGATTTTCACAAGGAAATTACGGTTGGCTATGATTTGTTTTCGTTTCCGATGACGAATTTGAAGAGATTTGAAATGAGTAAGTGTCCGGATGACATTGTCGTGAAATTGGGGCGGTCCCAAGTTCAATGGCCTTTGGAGAGTTTGAAACTGAGTTTTTTGGGAGGGTTTGGAGGGATTGGGGAGCTTTTTGAAGTGATTCAAAACAAGTTTGGGGGTACACTGGAGTGCTTCACTTTGGAAATGATAGAGAGAATACGGGCCAGGGAAGGGAGGAGGATTATGCGGGATTTGAAGAAGTGTAGACTTGGCTTGCCAAAATTGAAGAAGATGTCAATTGATTTGGGTTTTGAGATGCCTATGCCTGTCTGCTTGGACTTTCTTTTGGAGATGAAAGATAACTTGGAGGAAATTTCAGTAAAAAGAGGAGTTCCAAACGAAAGGAACTTGAACTGGATGAGTGGAGCGATTGTTCAGTTTTATGGATTTGAGGAGAAAATGTTGGAGTCGAATGTTTGGGGGATTTTTGAAAAGCTGAAGAAATTTGAAGTTGTGGGGGAAAGTAAGGTTGGCCCAGATCACAAACTCATCCGGGATACACAGTGGTACTCGAGGGAGGATTGGATGGGGAAAAAATGAGGAAAATTTAAATGAATAATTTATAATGAAATTCTGTACAATAATTTAATTTTTTCGATAATAAAACTTTTTTTTTCAATAAAAAACCATTTTTTTTCAAACCTGAAACCATTTTTTGCATAAAAAAATTCTTTAAAAAACCGTCGTTATCGACATCACTACTGCAAATTGAGCTGATGACCACTTGCATATCGAATCAGGTCACGTACAGGCTGGATCCTGGATCCTGGATCCAGGCAGCTGGGTCCACCCGGACTTAAAACAGAAGCTTGATCCATAGTACAACAAATTACAACAAGCCGGATAAGAAAAATAATGATTTGAAAGATAAGATAATTAATTCAGGATTTTATGCATAATTATAACTAAAATAGTTAATTAATATGCCAAAATGACAAGATTTTTTTTTCTTACAAGACTACACAAATATTTTAAATTTTTATTTCTTCGCAGACAACTACACAGGCATTTTTTTGAAAAATAATTAAATGAGTATTAATGATTATTCCACCAAAAAATTACAATTGAAATTCCATCCCAAAAAATTAAATTTGTAGATCAGATCTCCTAATTTTCAGCAGACCCATCAGAATACTCATCTACCTCCTCATCAGTTTCTCCTTGCCCCCCTCCCCCTCCCACTTCCCTCCGAAAAGTACACCGGTCACATCTACAAATTCCATAGCCACCCCCACCATTCCAAGTCACCTCACAAAATTGAATGCCCCTCCTTAGCGCCTCCACTGCCTCCTCACTCATCTAACCAAACCAAATTTAAAAAAACCGCCAATTAAATATTTACTCATTTAAATTATTTACTTAACTGCTTTTTTAATCTATTTAAAAATAAATTCCCTCTCACCTTTCCGCCATCCACACAAATTTGCACAGATTTCAACCCCCGCATTTTCAAAAACCCTTGGAACACCGCCTCCCCCGTCAATTTCGACTTTCCACAGTACGTCTCCAGCTGGAACCTCTCCAGTCCCTTCAAATCGCAAATTTTCAACTTTGACCCAGGCCACCCCTCAAAGGAACCTTCCTCCCTAATAACACAGCTATTATCCACCCGACTTCCATGCAAGCACACAAGCTCACTCAACCACTCCCCCCAAATTTCACAGACAACCGGAATCGTCCCCCCATTCAAAATAGATTTTAATCTCTTCAAATTCGGCATCCATTCCCCCAAAATCCTCAAACTTTCCCCCGGAAACTCATAATCAATTTCCAAGTGTTCCAGCTCACTGCACAAGATACATCCCTTCAAATTTGTTGCCACCTTCGCCACCATATCCCCCGCATACTTGAGATAATTAGTTTCCCTGTAATCCTCCCTTTTCTCAAAACACCCCAAATTAATTACCAGCCTCTTCAAATTTGGAGTGCCCTTCAGAAATGCAAAGTCCTCAGCCACCGCGCCCCACAAATGCACTTCCCTCAGCAAGGTCATCTCTGTCCCCCCAGCAGCAGCAGGGCCCCCCATAAAATTTGAGTAAGGAGGTGGTCCCACCGGAGCTCGATACAATTCCAACCTTTTCAACGTTCCACAAAACGACCAGAGGTACTTATTCAGGTCCTCCGCAGGTTCTGCCTCTTCATTATCAATTTCCCAGTGGGTCACCTCAAGTTGAAGACTTAGCGTTTCCAGGGGCAACTGCTCCAAAATCCCCTCATCCTCTTCATTTTCCTGCGCCGGTGGGGGAATAAAAGAGTTCCACGGGAAAACGCTTCCCAAAATGGTCGTCGAGTTGATTAGGTCCAAATGCTTAAGTTTGGAAAGGAAGGGCACAGGAGCCAAGGGATCTTCTTGAAGCTGGCGTTCAAATCTCACATTTCTCATGGCCTCCATCACAGCCCCCTTATCAGTGTCAAAACTGTAGGGTGAGACCGAGTCCACCTTTTTAATTGACTATAAATAAAATAAAATATTTAATTGATAGTTAAACATATAATTTTAATTGTTAATTAAAGT
Organism: Entomobrya multifasciata; assembly: GCA_034693345.1. NCBI lineage: Eukaryota > Metazoa > Arthropoda > Collembola > Entomobryomorpha > Entomobryidae > Entomobrya > Entomobrya multifasciata. The sequence goes on along the minus strand of JAQFXM010008983.1, from coordinate 5,281 downwards.
GCATTTTATTTTTGAAGGTTACCTCCAAATTAGCTGCCCATTCGAACAAGTCTTCTAAACTGACACTTGTCCTTGCCTCCGTGTCGCGAAAATCGCCAGCGAGCGTAACAGTTCGCAAATTTAAGTGGGCCCTTCTCTGAAAATGTGAGTTAGTGCGGAAACCCTTAGACAGTCGATGGTAGACCACGTCATCCAAAACCAAATGTTCCACGTTGGGCATCACTGTAACAAGAAACTGGACCAATGGACAGATACCTCCATAAAAAGGCTTGAGGAAGATGCAGTTTTCAAAGTGGAGAGATTTGACCAGCGGTCCAATAGAATTCCAGAATGTTTGAGCAGGTTCACCAGTTTCGGAGGAGACTTGGATGTGGAAAATGACCTCTTTAAATTTGTACTTTGCAAAGGGCTTCTCGGATAATTGGAAGGGGGTTTCGGGATCCTGGAACTCGGTGAAGAATTTGGAAAGTGAGACGCCTTTGGGGGGTCGTATTGTTGAGGGGGGAACCCACCTGGCCACGTCGGGATTTGGGAGGAGGGTGAGTACGGCACAGGAATTCCTCCAGTGATGGAGGGTGGCGGAAGTCCACACTTTGCAGACGAGACGGAGGGTCTTCATCTGTTCGAAGGTGGGATCCAGCTGCTTCACAATCTTTTCCACAATCTGGAAAATAAAGATAAAAAAGGGATAAAAGTTAAATTAAACTGTGGCTCTAATTGTAATTAAAATTTAATCAAGACAATATTTTACCAGAGGATTCAGCAGTGGATGCTCCTTCAAGACAGCAGAATTAGCAGTTCTTCCATCAACGCTGCTTGGAGAACTTGGGGCGCTGCTCACCGAACTGGAATCCATTTTTAAATAATTGACCAGCTAATCTGACAAACTATTAATTAATTTTTTTAATCGAAATAATTTTTAATGAAGCAATTTGCTTAAAAATTGTGAAGTTTGTGAGAATCAAAATTAAGCCACGACAGTACAGCTGGCAGAGAGTGTTGATGTTTTTGTGAGTTTGACAGAGTTGACATTGAGAAGATAGCCATTGTAAATTACATGCATTACTTTGGAGTTTGGGGTGACTTGATACAGCTTGAGAATCCGGCGGCAAAAAAAGTGAGTAAACTTTTGGTTTGTTTACCAACAGCGCAGAGAGCAGCAGAGCAGAGAGCCAAGCAGCTAACCAAGTCTATCTCTTCATTTTAATTGGACTGACCATTAAAAATATTTAATTGTGATTAAAAAGCCATACCACTACTCGAGGGAAGGTAACAAAATAATATTTAACTAGTGCAATAATTAAAGTGACCGAATTCCCCCAAAAAATATTATGTTGTGGTTGGTGGGGGCGGCGGTGGTGATGGTGTTGGATTTTAATTATAATTAAAAAGCTCATTGCTTATTGTTTAATTATTTATTTTTAATCAGATGATTGGTGCTGTCGCCAAGCGCTGTGTGGTCTCCGCCGGAGCCGGAAGGAGCTTGTGGCAGGTTCCCTCCAGGAACATTTATCCTCAGGCGAGCAGTAACCACATTGCTGGAATGCCAAGGAACCTCATCCATTTTCCGGTAAAATTATAATTAATTAACGATTATATTTAATACATTTCTTAATTGTTGGGTTAATTATCTTTTTTAATTGATGTATTTCTTTTTTGGGGATTTTTTTCAGGAAGGGGTCGCCGCTGGAATTTTCTTGGCAAGCTGCATCTTGGGCACTCCAGCTTACATTGTCACTCACATGGACAGTTATCGTGGGGGGCCCGTCGGAGAATAAAAAAATTAACTAATTGCATCACCAATTAAGTTTTAAATGTAACAAAAATTGTTAGTCATTTTATTTAGTCAACTAGTGTTCAATTTTAATTTGTCAACCAATCCAGTCAAGATGAAAATCTTAGTCAAGTCAACAAGGTGGGGGGAGAGGTGGTGGTGAGATGCGGGGGTGGTGGGGGAGGAAGCAACAAGAACAACAATTAGTTTTAATAAATAGTATTTTAATTGAAGGGATAATTAACTAATATTATTGCCTAGTCAAGCCGGTAATTAAAAAATATACTTGAGAAAAATGGAGGAAATGAGTAATTAAAAGAGAAAATGCAAATTTTGAAATTGTGACGAAGGTTTGTGTGGTTAATTATTTGTTGGCTGGGTTTAATTAGTATGGTAGTTAGTTAATTGTAAATAGTCATTTAATTTGGAGTGAAGATGACAAGGGAGACCCCTCCGGAGGATCGGAGGATGATGATGTCCTTCAGTTGCATGCCAGAACCACACAGGCTGTTTATTGCGTATTTAAAAAAACGAACGGTAAAATTAAAATATTTAAAGTTTAAAAAAATAAAAATGGATGACAAGTTTGGTTAAATATTTAATTTGTTTGTTTTTTGTGGTTGGTCAGCAGGGTGGAGGACAAAGGACAAGACACAGCTGGTGGGGGCTGCGGTGATTACAACTGCGGGGGTGGAAGTTATGAAGGTGGGGGACCATCAGGAGGGGGTGGCGCTGGAGGTGCAAGTTCTAAAGGAGGATATCAGCAATAAAGAATTTGGAGGATGGAGGCACCCATTTTTCAAATGTTGGCTTTGGCCAAGGGATTTAATCAGTTTTATTTTCAAATTTGTGTGCTCTGTTGTGTTGTGCTACATATAACTAATTTTGATTTTTATGCATAATTAAAACTATAATCGTTAATTAATATGCCAATAAATCAAGAAAAAATTTATTTAATGAATTTATTTATTTTATTGAATTTCAATATAAATTATTCATTCAAGTTTTCCCATCCAATCCTCCCTCGAGTACCACTGGGAATCCTCCTGGCTATCATCATCTGGCTCATCCTCACTACTCGTCACCCTCACCACTTCAATTTTCTTCAACTTTTCAAAAATCCCCCAAACATTCGACTCCAAAATTTTCTCCTCAAATCCATAAAACTGAACAATCGCCCCACTCATCCAGTTCAGATTCCTCTTCTTTGGAGCCGCTCTTTTCGCTGAAATTTCCTCCAAGTTATCTTTCATCCCCAACAAAAAATCCAAGCAAATGGGCATCTCATCACCCAAATCAATTGACATCTTCCTCAATTTTGGCAACTCAAGTCTACCATTCTTCAATTCCCTCCAAATCCTCCTCCCTTCCCTGTCCCCTGCCATTTTCCCTTTCATTTCCAAACTGAAGCACTCCAGTGTACTCCCAAACTTGTTTTGAATCCCATCGAAAAGCTCCCAAATCCTTCCAAAACCCTCCGAAAAACTCAGTTCCAACCTTTCCAAAGGCCATTGAACTTGTGAGCTCCCCAATTTCTCAACAATGTCATCCGGACACCCACTCATTTCAAATCTCTTCAAATTCATCATTGGAAACGAAAACAAATCGTAGCCTTCCCCAAAACCATCTCTAGCCTCAATAATCACAGTGTTGACATGACAATTATTCTTAATCAATTTATTAAATGTTGGAATACACATTTGACAAGTGCTCACTTTCTCCAAAAATTGTAATTTTGGATATTCCAGCGCCCTCTCCATTTCCTCGTCGCTATCCAAGTCGCTGAAGTCCTTTAGTTCCCAAGTATAAGGAAAATCACATTGAAGCTTTTTCAAGTTTGGCATTTCCAATAACCACTTTCGCAACATTGACTCATTCACTTCAGCAATGCATTCTGCTGAAATTAACAATGTCAACTTGTTTATATGACTGCCATATTTTAATATCATTCTCCACACGTTTATCATGTACAGCTCGCCATCAATTAGAAAATCTTCTGCAGGGTTGGCAACTTCTGCGTCTCTGCAAATTTGTACTGAAATATTTCCCCATATCCATGGATTCCTTCCATTTGATTGATTACTTGGATGAGACAGTTTAAAATGGTCGAAAAAATTTTGTAAAGCAACTCTACCATCTGTCCGAGAAACAAAATTAGAATATTCACTCGTTTGAATTGACTTGAACTTTTTGCCAATCAGCTGCTCATCCTCTTTTGCTGAGTCCTTCCCAAAATGTTGCAGTTTTCGAGGAACCAGCTTGTGGATGGCGTGACTCCACTGTTTGGAAACTCCACGAAATTTCAGAACATCCGAGACCGGGAGTCCCTCCAAACCTTCCTTCTTCCAAATTGAGGCGGCTACGTGTGGAAATACTTTTTCGAACAGGAAATTCGTCCGTTGAGGTTCCAGCAATTTTTGGAAGAATTCCGAAGAGTTGGCAAGATTTTCAAGATCCTCTGAGCTCCCCAGTTTTGTGAGTTGCTCTATAATTATCTGCCAGACCTGCACAAAAAATAATTAAATAAAATTGGTTAAAATTAACTAGCAATTTATTTTCATCTTAAATATTAGAGTGGACAAGGTCAAAGGTTAACTATAATTTTACATTGTAAAAAGTTAACTTACTTCTGGTGGGAGTAAACTGACATAGTCCAGAGGGGGGGGCGTCAGCACTTGGTTATCTTGAGCAGTTAAATTGTGACCTGTGTCAAGTTTGGCTTCCTTAGCTTTTCCTTCCATTATTCCGGCCACAAACAATTAATTAAACTTAATTGACTGGATAATTAATTTAAAGCAGTTTAATATTCACAGCAGCAGCTACAGGTAGAGGTAGCAAGCAGGTAGGTAAAAGTGAATGAAAAAAACAACATGTGTGCATGCACATCCAACACGTGGTCCATCAGCTGTTTTTGACTTTGTTCATGCGGCTGGGCTACGCAACGCACATGTCTCTGTTTTACTTTTACAGGAAATATGATAGGCCAAAAATTATAATGGAATGGAAGTTGACCCGCTTATCGCCCTGACCCAAGATATGGGGGTCACGACATATATTAAATGGCAATAAACCTTTATTAAGAAGCCGAGCTTGCGAAGGCTATTTAATACGGATACTCTGTTTGTCTGTACCCCGTACGTCCGTGGGTCCGTCGCCCCGATAACTCGAAAACGGCTGGGAATTTTGAATTAAGTTTTTTGGTATCGGTACCAATGGTACAGATCTCGCGATCGGCGTTTAGGATTTGACCCCTTGACCCCGTGGTCAAAAACTGATGGCCTATAACTCCAAAACGGTTAGAAATTTCGGGATTATGTTTTTCGCAATGAGACCATTAGGTTCTCAAGTTACAATTGACATATAAAAGTTGACCCCATGACCCCGGGGTCAACATTTTGAACGCAACAAGTCCTAAACGTTTAGTAATTTTGGGATTCTGTTTTCGGCAATGAGGTCCTTGGGTTCTGAAGCCACGATTGACATATAAGGGTTGACCCTCAGGGGTCA